>KZ106746.1:8479-244053 GCA_000504385.2 Exutisphaerella laricina CBS 326.52
TTCCTAGCCACCTCTAGCTATGTTTCTCTAGCCATGCTTCTCTTCCTAGCCACCTCTAGCCATGTTTCTCTAGCCATGCTTCTCTTCCTATGTACCCCTGGTCATGTTTCTCTAGCCATGCTTCTCTTCCTATGCACCCCTGGTCATGTTTCTCTAGCCATGCTTCTCTTCCTAGCTACCTCTAGCCATGTTTCTCTAGCCATGCTTCTCTTCCTATACACCTCTAGGATCCGAAGGGCGCTACGCGGCGTAGGGCATTACGAAAGGCTACTCGTCGCCCTACGGGCGCTAAGGAGGCGCTACGGTGCCACCTACTATGGGTGAGACCGAAAGCACGGTCCACCCCGTCTTGGCGCGACCTACACCTGTTTCTGGAGACCTGTGAATAGATAGAGAGATCAACATACTACATGCCCCTACTTTGTTTTCCTTCTTCTTTAAGACGTTTTTTTTCTTAACGTTCTGACAGCCAATCATTCTGGCTGGACCCTGTTTTTTTTCGTAGAGTAGTATTGGCCTCGTAAACTCGGCCGAATACACTGATTGAGAGCTGTTTCTGGCTCCCGGTTACGTAATACGGGTGACTCCGAGCTGGGGTGCAGCGATGCGGAGAAACGATTCCCGGCAAACGGGTACTGCATGCAGAACATTTCCACAGATGACATCGCACTTCTCTAGCCTTGCAGCTAACGATGGTGCCACTCTGCTTTGCGGGGGGTGGAAGAGCCTTTTTTCCGTGCTAGACACCTTTAGCCGGAGTTTTCAACACCGCGCAGCTGCTTTTATTGGTCATATCGGTGAGCTGGTACGTGCGAGCGCGCAGCTATCTTATTGGCTGGTTCCATGGTATGACTAAGGCGGCAAGCCCCGGGGCCAATCTCGCGTCCAGAAGCTCTTGTGCATGCCATCATACGTGACATTGATTCAGCCAATGAAACAGCTGCGCGGTCGAAAAACTCCGGCTAAAGGTGTCTACTGCACAACGAAAGCTTCGCCGTGTGTCTTGTACAACTCGCTGCTGTCCAAGATCTCGCCAGTATCCGACCTGATAAATTCAATACCAAGGCGATTAGCGTCCTTGAACTTCAACTGAGCATAGCTCCAATGGTCGTCGTAGGCGAAGACATTGGTCGAGTAGTTTTTGCCGATCTTGGACGGGCCTTCGATGTTTCCTGCTCCGCCGGCGACGATATACGCCGGTGCTTTTGGGTTGTGCATGCCAGCAGCGTCTGGGGTGTTGTTGTAGACAGGCATGAAGCGTTGGGAGTTGTGGACTATGTCGAGTTGATCAGCACGCCAAAGCAATGGTACAACTCGATGTAGATCTTACCATGACCGAATACACCGAGGTCGACACCATACTTGTACAGCAGGTTCTCAAACGCCTTTCGACAAGGCTTGCAGACATTCTCGCCCGGATCTGTAGAGTACCAGGGCTGGTGGCCAGCAACAATGAGCCAAGGCGTAACACTTCGATCAACACTTGCAAGATCCGCCGCCAAGAACTCGAGCTGCTGACCTGTGATTCCGAAAGGTCCACTGTTGATATGCGCATCTCCATCCTCACTGTCCGGCGCTTTCGGAAAATCAGTCTGCGTATCAATCACTATACGCACAAGTCAGCAGAATCCTCTCTCTCACGCACACAATCTGCTGCCTCAAACATACTAGTAACATGCACCATCCCATACTCAAAGCTATACCAAAACGGCGGCTCTGCCAGCCGCCTCGCCTGCTGCGCCTTCGCCTGCGCTGTCGCAACACTTGAACTGGAAAGGAAGCCACTCTGCACCATGGGCCCAAACCTCGCCAACAAGTCCGTAAAATTCCTCTGACCCTCGGGACACAATTGCCCTGTATACCAAATCTCCTGGCAACTAGCCTCGTGGTTCCCAGGACTAGCCATGTATGCTTTCCTTCCCGAAATCGGTGCCAGCTGATCGTAAAAGTTCTCGAGGATGGCTTGATAGGCGTCCTCGCCGTCAAGGAGGTTGTGCGGTTTGAGGAACCAATCATCGGCATAGCCGAAGTCGCCGGGGTGGATGACGAGTTCGTAGTCGTTGATTGTGGTGGCGAGGCGACCGATGGTGGTGTGATTCAGAGAGGGTGGGATTGTGGGGATGAGGTCGCGTTTGCGGGTTGTGAAGCCGTCTTCGCCGTAGATTCCGAGGTCGATTACCACGTTCATGTTGAAGGGAGCTTTGTCTCCGGGGAGTCTTGGGCTGGTGAATTGTTCGGTTGTGGAGTTGGTGGAGACGATCTTGTAGTAGTACGTCGTGGCAGGTTGAAGGCCAGTCAAGATCACGGTATGGAAGCGTGTTCTGGCAGTGTCGTAGGTTTTGGGTGGCTTTTGCGAGCAGGTCTGGGTTTTCAAATTATCGCTCGATGTGCCGTACCTTACGCAGGCATTGTCGATATGGCCGTAGGTATTCCAGCCGACGGACATAGCTACTTGGTCAGATCAGCTCCAGGGAGGGATTCTGGAGACATACCATTAGGGCCGGCAATGCCCAATCTCTGCTGCGTTGGAGTTGTCAGATCTTTGGGAAACTCGACCAAGTTGGCACCAAGCTGAGCGGCTGCCTTGCCAGCGATGCCCACCAGGAGCATTGCACTGGTTTGCTTCATGATGGACTAATTGCTTGCACTGGCAAACTGATCGGCGGCGGTAGTAGGAATGACAATACGTTAGTAGAAGGCTGCAATGCCGATACGATCGATCAATGTAGCAAAGCCTGAGGACATTTCCAGGTGACGCTTTGATCGGAAATGCATGCTTGGAACCTGTTAAGCGTCAATAAGAGGTCAGGTCCATTTGCATGCTTACCTTACAATGGTTACTGCGTTCAGAGTAAGTGATATCTCTTTTGGGTAGAGAGTTCGTGACAATGCAGGCTTCGATCCTTGCAATTGGTCTCAGCCAACGTTTGAGCTTTGAAACGGGACGGACTCGGCGTGCCGACCATGGGCTGCACACAAGAAGCTGTACCATAGGAGCCTCTGAGCTCCGCACTGGATTGCCAATTCGCAGATCAGATGCTTCTACTTATAGTTTCGCTCAGCGGAGAAGACCTCGCGAATAAGCTGAAGCCGAGCCAACCGCCAGAGGAAGAAATCGTTGCTGAGTACAGCTTGCCGTGTCTGCAGAGGCCATGCCTCGCATTCCGCTACCAGAATGAACACTTTAACGACCAAGCACTGGATGTGTGCTCCCGTCTTGCACCTCCAACCTGGCGGTAGACGTTGACCGCCACTTCATTCCGACTTGACCAAATCCACCAGGCTTCATCACCCTCGATGATGACCTTTTCCAACCATGGTCGGAAAGACACTCTCTGTGGAAGCCTAGACTTCGACGCCTCGTTTTCCATTGCTCAACGCCCTTATGCTCACTGCTCGTGCTCTATACACCTCCTTGATATAGCTCCTGCCCACGCGCTGGCCACCTGTCCTGCCGCGTCTCACACCAATTCGTTCTCCAGTGCTCAGACCTGCCTCTCCGTGTCGCGATCACGCGAACCACTGCAAAGGGCGCGTGGCAGCGTGCATGGTACGATGGGATGTGGTGGCCCTGGGCTAGCGTGGCCCAGAGCTGCGCAAAGCCATGAGCACCATAGCTAGAAGGCACCGCGTCGCTATTGTTGCCCGTTGGGCAAATTTAACGCAGACTTTGGATGCCATCTCGGGCAGAAAGATCCAGCGAGGAGAGCCACTGGTCGGCGAGGCGGAGGTAGTTGATCACAAAAATTGTACATCCATTGTACAACGCACGCGAAGCTGTCCATCGCGTGGCTTGACTGATCTGTAGCTGCGCTGGGGGCTTGTAGTCGCGATCGATGGTGATCATGGCGGGCGTGCTGAGGGTGCAGTCGAGAATGATGTCGTACAGTCTTGCGGCATGAATTGAATGCGCGTGGCTAGGCTTGCCATTTCTGCTGAGTCGTCGTTGAAGATCGCGATGCGCTTCAAAGAAGTTGTCGGTGGCTTCGAGTGTGCTGAACGAGAAAGAAGCTATCTTGTTGCTCGCGCTATGAAGAGACTGCACACAGGTAGCTGACTTACAAATTCATAGAGCTTGGCGTGACAGCAAACACGAGGCGGCAATATCATTGATGAGCCAGCATTTTCCCATTATGTTCTACAACGCAAGCAAAATACGTCTGAATTAGGCTTTGAGCACGATGCCCGTAAGATCAAACGATCTGGACCATTTCATGGGTCAGGATATGAGTGATATGCAGCTGGGGCAAAAAGAGTACCGTGCCGCGGGGTTTCTAGACGAGTTGAAGGATCGAACAGGAGCAAAAAAATGTATGATTGCAATACTGCCGGGCATGTTAGCATATTGCAATCTCTAATCGAGAGTGGTTAGAAGGGGTCTTTGGAGCAGCAGCGGCGGCGTGGTCTGCAATGATATGTTAGCATGTTTGCCAGTCTCAATTTGATTGCGGCGAAGGAGCTAGCAGCAGCGGTGGTCGCAGCAGCAGCAGCAGCAGTTTTGATGAATGCAAGAAAGTTGTTCTTGTCTATATGTGCTGGAAGCTGTAAGCAGGACTTCAAAATGGCGAACTTCGCTTTCCTCGCACCTCCAGATCTCTTGCTGTAGGCCAGATATCGATATGCAGCCAGTCGAAGGTTCACGTGTTATGTCCATACACCTTGCGCATCCACTTCTTGAAAAGCCGTACGGGTGTTATGAGTGCCGCATCACCAACAGGCCTTATCGGCGTGTTGTACAGCCGGCTCGCTCTATGCGGTCAAGTTGACCAAGGAAGCTTGCCCCAGGCAGCATTACTGCGACATCGAGGCTACACAACATTTCTGCCGAGAGGTACAGTGGCATCCTTCGACAGACGCTGCGACAAGCGTGCATAGCAGGGTCAGGCTATTGATGAAGCCTAAACCGAACTTGAGCGAAGTTCAGATCCTAGAAGCCGCCCCAGCACACCTTCGTTGGAGACGATGGCACCTGGCGCGACAAGCCTGTGCGTTGATACAACCTTACGATGCAGCCAGAAGATACAGTGCCGATCTTCAGGAGACGCTGCACCGACAGTGCACGGTATTGTTGCAGCCATTGACCTTGATCAGCTCGATCATGTTCAACCTCCGGGCCAGAGCATCGCCCGGGCACGAACACCAGCATCACGACAACTAACACCGACGGCTTCAGCAACAAGCACAGGACGAGCTTGATGGCTTGCGCACCCTCTACCGACCGCAGCATACATGCCCGACATCTGAGCGCGACAGAGGTTTGCCAACGACGATGACAATGACAATGACAAGCACAGAGCAAGGTGCACGCTACCGGAGCCTCGCGCGCGAGAAAGAAGCATCCATTGTTCGATAGCAATCAGCAGCACAGCTCCTCTTACGAGCGAACAGGCCAGATCGAGATCTTAGCAAAAGCATCTTAACGATACGAGAGCCCTCTGCCGCACACTGATGATACGCCAACGTCGATCCAAGCCATTCAACGATCGAGCCCACAGCGCACGCGCACAAGTGATGGCAGCAAAGGGATCGCATCCATGCTATTGAAAGCGCGGCCGACGTTTCACAGCCATGGTGATGCCACAAGAGAAGCGTTGAAGGAGGACAAGAACACCAGGGATACTCCAGCTGCGGCGATGAGGGCCACGGCATCGACAGGCAAACATAGCCACGCTGTGGACATACCACTCGTAACGGGGGTGCGACATGGGTGGGCCTCACACCAGCTGCCATACGGTTCAATGGCAAGTCCTGCCAGAACTTGAAATCCCAGGACGCGTACGATAGCATTGAACAGGCATACGACCATTTCTGCCATCTCTGATCGTGTCAACATGGCCAATGAGCGGCACGGGAAAGAGCCGTGGCACATCAGCCCCGTGCAACATGAGGATATGCTTAAACCTGGAAGAAAGCCGTGCAGCAAGCAGAAGGCGCAAGGGACACTGCAGCAGTACGGCAAGCACCAGCAAACGTTACTTCGCCTTCAGTTCCACGACCAGAGCAAGATGCATAGCGCAGTGATGTACTGTTCTCGAAATTGCTTCATAACTGGCCACCAGCAAATCCTGTTCACCATAGCCTTGTGCAGCCAACACAACGCAGACCTAGGCAATCACATGTCGGCATCAGGCGATCGACGCGCTTGCATCGCCACGTAAAATAGGGCTTGCAAAGCATGGGAAAGCAGGACAAATGCTTTCGGTCGACGGGTCCAGCACTCTGCAGCCCATATCGAACAAATGCCGCAAGAAAACAAGACGCGCACAAAGTCTGTCTCGACCATGACTAGAGTTTTGGTTGACGTGGTCCCTCAGCTCAGTTGCAGTGACAAGCAAGAGGCTCAACAGAAGCGTCATCAGTCTTCTGCAGACGTTGATGATAATGGTCTGCCAAGCAGCGAACGGCGTTTGTGTTATCGTGTACAGCCTGGTCTCATCCTTCGCAAATGGGAGCATGCCTGTACCACACCTAGAAAGGCACTTCGCAAAACCAGCTGCTGTCTTCCTGTGTGGTCCAGAAGCTGCAGCAGTGCGAAAGCACTAGTAATAAAAAAGATGACCAGGAGTCCGAGCAGATCTCGATGTGAATAATGGTTCAGATGTCACGCAGCGGGTCCTCGGACATTAAGTGGTACCTGTATCGCACAATGGAGTGATGCGTGCCGATGTTCATTTGCCGTTTGCTAGTCTACTTTGGACAGCAGACTAGGAGGTCTTTCATTGGAGAGGCTGCATCGGCTTCAGGCTGGACGGAATCTGGTTCCTCTTCGATAGGTCACTGCCGCAACAAGCTCAGCAGCGGCGTGGACCTGCTACCGAGGCTACCAGACCTCGGCGACACACACCGATGTGCAGATATCCAATATTTCAGGGAATGTCCAATGTTCAGGACTTCTCGCAGCTTATATCGGACCCTCGTGAGCCACAGACAATCCTGCCGTAGCGAGGCAGTGCAATTCTGGATTGATCTCTCATGGAATGTCGGCAAGTCGAATCTCAAGGTTAATATTGTTTGGGCTGCGCTGCAGGAGACTGGAACCAGCACGTGCACAGCACATAGCACTGGCTCAGCAACTCCGGCATATAGTTGCAACGTGGGCTCCTGAAGCCACGCTCAGATCATCAGCGCGGAAAGTCGTCGCAGGACCAGTATTCAAGGCAACACCTCCCATCTCACTAGGCTCATGTGCAACGCGAAGATCGATGTCCAGGTCGACATGCTTATAGTATGCGTTCGTGCAGACCATGCGTGCTAAACAGCAGAAGCAAGCAACTGTACCCAGAGAGCGTGCCCAGAGGAGCCCTACTGTTCTCGGTCCTAATCGGAGTCTTCGCAGCACAATCGAGGCTCTTTTGGAAACAGAAGTATGTCTAGTATGGAGTTCATTCTGCGCGACATATGCGCAGTTCTCTCGCATTCAAAAGGACGACTGTCATCGTGATCGAGAGGGAGTGCTAGCAGAAAGAGAGACAATCATGAGAAGTGGTACATGTCGACTTGGCGTGAGAGCGGCAGTTGACCTCGGCTGCTGAGCACAACAGCATATCCGAGACACCAGCCATACGATGCTTTCGCGAGCCTTGCAGGAGTCAAACCCACCAAGCAATACGCTTTTAGGGCATAGCAGTGTGCGCGTCGTTCTCCGGAGCTTGCATATCGGAGCTCTAACGCCGCCGTGAGCAATAACGAAGGCACAGCTCTCAAGAACGTGACATCCAACGCTGGAAACTGTTTGTCGATGTTGATGGTGTCCTTTTGCCCGTATTGGTTTTCTCATTTCCGTCTAGGTGATGCTTTCCGATGAGAGAGAGTCGCTTCGTGTTCGCAACAGCTTCGAGCCTACCCCTTGTGTGTGTGAGTGGCATGCTGGAGGCCCTCAGCTGTTTCGTTATACTGGTCCAAGAAGCAACGTGCTCAAGGCACCGCGGACACAACCGCTCAGGCGGTTTTTCATGTCTCAGTCATATCCAGCCTGGCACAGAAGTGCGCTGCTGTCTCATAGAGTCATCGATACCATCATTATCGGCATGAAGGTGCAACCGGTGCTGTGCTGCGTAACGTGGAAGTCCATCAAAGCATGCTCTTTGATCAGCAGGATGTACGCGCACAGCAACGCTCTTAGATCATATGTTATCGCGCCGTGCACGCCGTGTGGTGCGACACGACGCTGCCGATCGGGCCCAGTCGTGTCGCGCTGTGTGCTTGCGCAGGCGTCAAGTTCTCGCGTCCAACGCACGTCTTTGCTTTGACCATCTCATGCTTCTCCACAAATTGGCCATAGGCGCATCTCCTCCTGCTGTTCGTATCGCTGTCGTTGCTGTCGTCTACGGCGCGGAGGTGTATGTCGGTTCTTGGGCGAGGTGGGCTTTGGACCATAGCAGATTACGATCCTCTGGCATCGTCTATACAGGAGACGAGAATCAAGACCGTATGCTGTCTGGATTCAGCGTCGTTCAGGCAGCGCAAGCGCCGCAATGCTGCTGAATTGATCGTCCATTCATCGCCGTCGCCTCGAGGAATTGGATCGTCGCAGTTTCATAGGGTCGCAATAGCCGTCCATCATTGCTCAGCGCACTCCAAAGCTAGATGTTGATGACCGATTTTTTGGCGGGCTTGTCGTTGCCAACGTTCCTGCCATGTCGCGAAGACGTGGTTACCATGCTGGCGGCGCTCACAGTCCGGAATTTGTTCGGCAGGGCCTGGCTTGGCACTTCCGATGGTCGTTCTGCCCTCCATATCGACGACGACGATATACAACACCCTACAACGATCACAACAACTCGAGGAGCTTCAGAGAGGCTTTATGATACCCCTCCAGATCTCCACAATGATATTCGGGACCTGGGACCCAAGTACCAGGGCAAGAGCTCAAGCTTGGCGAAACATGCGATGCAGCACGAGCTGACGTCTCTTTAAGCAACGGGTGATCTACTAAGCTAACCAGGGGCCCTCTGCTTCGCTTCCAGCTTTGCCGAGCTGCTCATTCTGTCCCAGGGCTTTCGTCGCGCTGCCTGCTGGGAGCGCTCTTGCTCCGTTTGGGAACGCGTCGGAAGGGCCGGCCGTGAGCGAGAGGGCAAAGGAAACCGCGATCCTCCACACAACTGCGCAAGCACCAGCGCGACCTGCTTCTGCGAGCTTTCATCACTTCCGAGTTCGCATCGACAACATGACCATGATCTTCAGGGAATGTTTAATGGAAGAAGAGACGATCAGGATGCGCACGGGAGGGCAGGCCTGCAAGCATGGCTACAGTACGAGCCACATCGAGGGACACGAGATGCGATGGTACTCCTCAACTACACGGTTCATATAGCTGGGCTCGATGATGTATATGAGACAGTATGCTTCCGCGCGGTAAGGGATTTGTGAGGTAGGCCGTTTCGTCAGACTGCTTATAAGACGAGGCCTTAGGCCTTCAAGGCAGCGGCATTGTCCCCATGGTGCAGAAGGCGTGTATGATAAGCGCGCTATATTTTACATGTTCCGGCCAAGGCATTATAGTTCTGTTGAGCAGGCTGCGCCGGTAGGCACAACGCTTGAAGCAGTGCATTTCAACCTGACGATGATTCACCGTAGAATTGGTAAAGAAGTGTGAGGGTGATCAGAAAAAGTCCAAGCAAAGTATTCAACAGACCAAAACACAAAGCGCAACAGCGCGACATGATGCTAAACTGCAGATAAGGCTTCAGAGACCGAGCTGCACTGCCATTCTAACCACGCTAAGACCTGTCCCTCTTCGTGAACTGCCCCAACCTATCCCTAAAGTCCCCAAAATGCGGCATGCTCGGCTTCTTCGAGATATCACTACCGCCGCTGAAGTCTGGAATGATCGACAGCCGCTCCCTACGCGATGTCGGCTCCAAAGGCGCCATCTGCACGACCTTTTCCAGCAATTCGGCTCCTTTGATCTTGTCAACCTTGCCAAACCGGGCATTCGACTTCGAAGAGTCGAAGAACTCCTCGCCTTTACCTTCCGCTGCGAGCGCCATCAAATCCGTCGTCTGTCGAAGCGGATTGAGACTTTCAAGAAGCGATGGTGCCTCTGGCAGGCTTTCCACGTATTCGACGAGATCTTCGACGTCGAGCTTGTACGCTGCAGCAGCTTGTGGTGAGATGCGTCTTACCGAGGGGTCCAGTGGCAAAGAAAGCAAGGCTTTGCTGACGTGGTTGAGGGCCTCAAAGTAGATGACGCCCTTAATATGATCGGGAAGACCTAGCAAGACGGTGTTGATCGTGTTCGACAGGTAGCGAGTAAGTTCCTGGATGTACAGACTTGCGCTGTCGGGCGCATGTGTACTCAGCCAGTCATACTCAGCCGTCTCGATCAGATCGTCAATTTTGCTATTGACCAGCTCAAAGATGCGTTCCTCTGCTCGCTTCTTAGCAGCATCGAATTGGCTGGTTGCGTTCAGCTTGATCACACCTACGGCACTGCTGCTTGACCTTGCTTCGACCAGGAGATCTTCAAGATCTTTGCAAGCTTGCTCGAAGTGCTCCAGGTTGGTAAGGATTTGCACAATCTGACCTGGGTACTGTGAAGACAGCCGGTCGACCAAACTACGGCAGACCTTGTCCTCAAGGAGTTCATCTAGGCTCTCCTTAAGAGTCTTATCGATGACTGTGGTGTGTCGGAAGTGATCGTCGGAGAACAGATAGATCTGGTTGAGGAAGTTGCGAATGTCGATGCAGACCAGTGGGTACATCTGGCTGAAAGGCAAGACGCGGGGATATTCGAGCTCTTCGGCAGACTCTTGATCAATTGGTGGTGTGTACCAAGATACTGATATGACCTTGATGTACTCTTCGGCGTTATTGATGGGCATTGGCATGTAGTCGTCGGTGCTGACAATCTGTAGATCGAGTTAGTCTGACAACACGGAGCTGTAATGTAGCCTGGAGCATTACCTCTTGGAAGTCGTCACTGAATCGTTTCTTCAGTAATGAGCTGTACTTGTCGAATAGAGTCAACAGGAGACTATCAAGGCTGCTGACGGCATAGCCCCAGCTGTCCATCGTCTGAATGAACAGGGCGATGATGCCCTTGATCCGGAGGAGATTCTCGTCATTCTCAACATGATGGAGGGCGCTGCTGATTAGAGAGATAGCAGACTGGCACATGCTCTCCCAAAGCTCATCCACGTCGCTCTGGGCACGAAGATTCTCGGTTCTCTGCATAGTAGCCTTCTCCACAATCGCAAAGCCAGCTATGCCTTCCAGCAGACTGCTCAAACTATTGCTTTCGTCGTCGATCAAGTTAACAGTCTGTGGTATCAATAGATCCTTCTGTCGTCGTCTGGTAGCAGCATAGTCGACGCGGAACTTCTCTGTCTCGCCAAGTGCATCGTGAATATGCAGACACTCGAAAAGCGGAGTGAAGTCAACCTGTACTTCTTCGTTGTTTAGCACGTCAAAGTCTTCTGACTCGTCTGCGACAAGCTCAACAGCAGAGTTTAGCTTGAAGGACCCAAGATATTCGTCTTCGGCAGCACGCTTCTTCTGTCGTTCCCTCCGCTGTTCAGTATGATAGAAAGCCACCTCTCCGAGGAATTGAGATGTCTCACGTATGCGATACAGCCAGGTGTTGAGGTCCATCATGACAGCATCGGCTATCATGCGTTGGGTTGCAGGTACTGAGCGTTCGATCATTTCAGCAATCTTGTATCTGGTGACTTCTCGAAGGTGCACATTTTGCAGTTCATCCAATGCTCGCAAAGCAGCATAGTGGTTCTTCTTGCCAAGCAGATCGTGCACCTGGTTTGCCAGACGGAGAACCTCCAGACAGTCTTTCAAGGCCTGGGTTGCATCGTCGATGTTCTGACGCACACCTCGGGATTCCACCAGAGCTTTCTTCTGCTGCGCAAGCTTCTCAGTACTCGCCTGAATGCTGCGGCTAAGCTCCATGATCTCGGAAGTCAAATTGACGGTACCCTCCCGCACTGACTGGAGTTGATTGACACTACCGATGAACTCCTGGTGGTTCAAATTGCAGATTTTCTCGATCTGAGCTTCACGGTCTGCAGAGACATGATTGAGCGCTTGAATCAATGGCGCAACTTGTGCTTGCGTTTCGGCATTCTTGAGCAGCGGTATAAGTTGATCGATATAGTCTGAATCGGAGGATGAAAGGATGATCTATCGAGACGATTGTGAGCAACTCGTAGTCTTCCAAAGATGGGAAACTTGCAGGATTGCATACCTGTTGAACAGCTCCTGTCAGATCATCATACTGATCCGAGGCGATGAGTCCTGGCATCGTGAATGTGCCTATGGATATCTGTTTTCGCAGGTACAAGAGCTGGCTCCGAGCTCAACTGCTCGGTCTGTCGGACGGCAACAATTTCGACTACGTTTAGATGTTCAAGACTATCACCCTCCATATCAGCATTCGACCACTACTAATAAGTTCCATGCATACATGCAGGCAACACGGTGCAGCGCACATCACGACATACCGACCACATCACCCCTGGACACCTTAAGCTCGATGTCCCCTTGTTCCGCCGCGTCTAGAAAGAAGCCGTATCCAGTGTCATTCGAAGGCCGCCAGGGAAACACCATACGACGGCAATAATGTGGAACACTAACACAACGAGGCACCTCGAATGGAGGTCGCGACGTCCAAAGCCGTCCCGGTCTGACACTCACGCGTCCCGGTCTGAGATATGCAGCTCCGGCCACGACTTCTGTCCAGCCGCGTATAGAGTTCTCCTTAGCTTCCGCTATGGACCCTGCGCACGACCCACACGCTCGCCAAGACTATCAAGTTCGATGTGAATGGGAAGGTGCTTTGGGAAAGGGAGGCAGGTGTACTTGCGAGATGAATGATTACAATCTTGCGAATGCGATCATTACGCTGCGTGCAAAACCAATACGGCCACCAATATGGGGGTCAAACTTGAGATTGCAATGACCACAATCCAGTCGTGCCTGTGTGGGAAGGCACATCTATGCTGTTCGCCGTGGTAGCCAGCTCGTAATATTGGATCATGCATCGCGGATACAGTACACTCTCCCGCGTGGCTGTCAGACGATGGGTAACTGTGGTTTGCAAGAACCAAAACCAGCACGAACACGAGGAAAGTTGGAGCAGGCTGAGGTAAGTCTCCTAGGAGGGTTCCCTCGACGAGCTCCATCTACCAGCATGCTGTTCGGTATACTGGGCCCGTCGAAGTCAATGGAAAGGCTACAGACCGGTATGGCTCCACTCTTGGTTGCGGCAGGAGCTCGTCGTCGTTGCCCGAGCTAATCCCCAGGGCTCCCATTGGCCTGGTCCCGCAACCACGTGCGCCTGCGCCCAATGGCGCTGTCAATCACTTCTGACACACCACTATCCTCGCAAAGCGGAGCCTCTGCCAGCCTATTTCTTCTCGAATATCTCCCTTCCTTTCTTCTTCCGATACCAACAGTCAACATTGGGCATTGGCATTTGGCAGCGCACGCACAGGCTCCTCTTCCATTCCTCGCATTCATTCACCACACAGCAGCTCTTCAAGCATTTTCTCGCTCTGCACGCGTCTTTGATCAACAGCTTTGGGCTGTGTTGGTCGAGAGATACCCCATCAGTCAGCAGGCAAGTCGTAACAGGTCTCAGACGATCACCATCACTTCACTGACAGTTCCTCGCAGTTTGGTCGTCTCCTGTCACTCATCGACAGCACGTTCTCTTCCAATCACTCGTCGCACAAAGCACGATGTCTCGCAGCAACACTCCATACGGTCGCAATGCTAACGGCGGCGCTGCTCACACAAACGGCGCCATGAGTACTTTCTCTGACGGAGGCATCGCCATTGACATGCAGACCCTTGCCGTCAGCAGCAACGCCAAGTAAGTCCACTGACCTGCATTCAATCTCTCACTGCCGTCTACTCACTGACCGTCACCAACAGCCAGTACTCTGGTCCTGCTCCAGCCGCCAAACAGAGCTACAGCCACGCCAATCAGAGTTACGGCCAGTACTCCACCTCCACCATGCAGGCAACGGCTCCAGCCTTCGCACCACACTCAGGCTACACGGCCAACTACGTGTTTCCGCAGGGCGCTCCCCAGTTCTCTTACCCTGGCGACCCAACTCCGGTGTCTGTCCTCAACATCAACAGCGTGCCAGATGTCGATCCGCCTAAGCCTACCATCGTGCGCTCCGACCAGCAGGGTCGTCACGACAGTCGCATCATCGACGTCTCAGACCCAGGTCAAGGCACCGGCGAGACCTCATCGCGCAAGAACACACCCCCAACACCCATCGCCCAGGTCATTTTCAGCACTGATGCTGTTTGCACCAGCAGTCACTACATCTATGCTGACGCTGACTCAAAGAGCTTCGCGTCGCAAATGGAGATCTTTCGCCAGAAGGTAACTTCATCACTGTCTTCGCTGCGTATGACCTCGCTGACCATGATACAGTATGGCTGGCAGAGCAAGCTCGTTGCCCAGAAGGTGTCACCACGTGATAGCTCACACATGGATGTCTATCTGGTGTTCGATGACATTCGTTACGCTGCCAAGGCAATGGCCAACGACATCAGCGTTGTGACCAACGAGCAATGGCACGTGTCCGTCGTCTCACACGACGATTGGGTTGCTGCAGCTGGCGACAACAGCATTGGCAAGTACCAATCACAGGTCATGTTTACTGCGCAGCACAATGGCGACATCCGTCATGCCAACATGGTCGACATCACCGACAAGGTCCACAGCCTTGCACGATCCTTTGGTGAGGTGATGGCATTCCGCGAGGTCTCATCACCCGATCTCAACGCCGCCCAGTTCCGCGTCGAGTACTACAAGGTGTCTGCTGCCGACGAGGCACGCGAGCATATGAACGGCGTCCCTGTCGCGTACGACGAGGTAAGTGTCTTCCCTCTTCCCATATCAGCATGCCTTACTGACTGCTTGCAGGAGTGGGAAGTCCAGCTTCTGACCATCGTCGACCCCAATGGTTCACTAAGCGACCACGGCGGCAAAGCTCGTGCCAGCACACCACCGCGACAACTCGGCGGCGATGCTGTCATCGAGATCAGTCCAACGGGTCGCACCCAATGGGAGCGTATGCCCGATGGCAGCATGGTACCACGCGCTGCCCACAAGGTCGTCCCCAAGGTCACTGCCGCAACTGACTCTGTCACACCACCTCGTGTTGGTCGCTACTCTGAGCCAGCACCATTCACGCCATTCTATGATGACATGGTCTACCCACTCTACCAACAGCCACGTCACAAGTCATTCCCAGCGGGCACCACGATGACCGGACCTCGTTACGCCAACACTCCCACCGAGCCTCAGTGCGTCCAGCCTGATCGCATCGCCAGCGGTATGGATGTCCGTACCACCATCATGATCCGCAACATACCCAACGAGTGGACAGTTCAACACTTCAAAGCCATGCTGGACAAGACTTCCCATGGTCTGTACGACTTCTCCTACTTGCGCATCGATTTCAACAATAACCACAACGTCGGCTACGGCTTCGTGAACTTTGTCGACTCGCGCCACATCCTTGACTTCTTCTACCACTGGGTCGATCAAGAGTGGCAGCCTGGCCATAAGCATCGCAAGATTGCCCAGATGTCTTACGCCACCGTCCAGGGTATCGACTGCCTCGTTGAGAAGTTCCGCAACTCTTCCATCATGGATGAGTTTGAAGGTTTCCGTCCAAAGCTCTGGTTCACGTACGACAACGCCCCTGCTGACCGCCCAGACCTCGTCGGCCAAGAGAAGCCTTTCGATCCGCCAAACAATCAGTCCAAGCAGCAGCGCTCCCGCGACAACGCCGGCCAGATTGGTCTCTACGCTCCACGCAGCGGCCAGCGTGGTCAGGACCGCGCCCGTCGCTCAAACTTTGATCGTGGCACTACGCGTCAGATCCAAGAAGAGGCTGCCTTCCGCGCACAGCAGCCTGTCTGGAACCCAGCATTCGGTTTCCAGCAGCGCAACTACATCGCCGCCGCTCCAGGTTATGTCGGTGGTCCAGTCGGTGGCGCGCCATATCCACCGCCGTACTACAACAACGCTGCCTTCGTGCCATACCAGCAAGTTCCTTTCAACGGCATGGCCGGCTTGTACCCACCGCCGCCTTACGGCGCGTCCTACCCCCCTTACCCACAGGCCTGGCCGGGTACCAGCTTTGGCCCCCGCAACCCGGCAAACATGTCGCGCAACATCTCGCAGGGTCGCCTTGCGGGCGGTCGCCCCAGCAATGTCTCGCTGGCCGACCCACGCACCTTCGACCCCGTCCCACGAGCCATTCAATACTAGAGTTGGATGCCAGTCGGTTGGAGAGTCGGCGTGCTTGCCACGCTGTTGGTGACTGCACATCACCTGGAGACTGCAGTACCATTGCGTTTCGATAGCTTTTTGCTTTGAAAGTAGAAACAGAAAATAATGGTAATGGCTTCGCCTCACTCACGCGCCTCCTCCACCTTGTCTTCCCTTTGACGTGCCGTGATGCTTGCCGTCCATCTTCCCAACCACGTTGTCGTGTCATCGTTGTGCTCTTCGCATCGTGCCTGTCCGCCTCTGTGCTTCAAGAAACAGCTGCGCGGTAGTGTCATGCCTCCGCACCATCGTCCAGCATCCAAGGCAGACATGCTCTTTCGCAGCGGCACGCGCGCCTATGCTGGATGACACTTGTGTTGGCGACAGCTTCCGTGGTGGCAGTGACTCCGCGCACTTCGCCTTCCAGATTGCAAGATGGCAGGGAAGCCAAAGCGCGATGCGGACTTGCTTCGCTTCCTTCTGTGCTTCCTCTTCACCTCCCAACATGCTCACAACATGGCGGCGACACACTAAACACACGCGAAAATCGGCATTCCTGTATATCATGCCTCGATCTGATGGCGTCCGGACAATCAGCTTGACCCTCGCCAATGTCTTGCTACCAGTAGCGATTCTGCTATTCGCGTCTGGATTCTTTCCATATAAACCAGTCTTGCCAGGTCTCGCGACGTTCGACCACCAGGGCGATGCATCAGCTGCCCAGCCATCAAAAGCTGCATTCGAGCGAGTTATTTTCATGGTCGTGGATGCGCTCAGAAGCGACTTCGTCTACGGTCACGACTCTGGCTTCGAGTTCACGCAGAGGTATCAACATCCCCCAGCACGAACAGCCACCTCCTCACTGACACAACACCCAATAGTCTCGTTCGCGATGGCTCTGCTCTTCCTTTCACCGCACATGCGACACCCCCGACCGTCACCATGCCCCGAGTCAAAGCACTAACTACAGGTTCCGTTCCGTCTTTCCTCGATCTCATCCTCAACTTCGCCGAGAGCGACACCTCGTCCTCTCTCGCCAATCAAGACACATGGCTCGCGCAAATTCGCGCCAAAGGCGGCAAGCTCGTCTTCTACGGCGACGATACGTGGCTCAAGCTGTTCGAATCAGGCGAGACAGGTGAAGGCAAAGGACAGTTTTTCGAGAGATACGACGGAACCAGTAGCTTTTTCGTTTCGGTCAGTAAAACTGGCCCTGGTTCGTTACGCCTTTCCATAGGGCAGATAGCTGAGTATCAACCCTCATTTCGCAGGACTTTACAGAAGTTGATAACAATGTCACCCGTCATGTCCCTGATGAGTTGGCCAAGGACGATTGGAACGCCATGATTATGCACTACCTTGGACTGGACCATATTGGACACAAGACGGGACCACAAGGGCCGAATATGCTGCCAAAGCAGAAGGAGATGGACAGTATCGTGAAGGTGATCTTTGAGGCAATGGAGAAAGAGGGTCATCACCAGGATACACTGCTTGTACTGGCGGGAGATCATGGCATGAACAACGGCGGTAATCATGGTGGCAGTGGCCCTGGCGAAACGGAACCTGCGTTGCTGTTTGCCAGTCCTAAGTTCAGGAGCATCAGAACGAGGCCGCAATATGAGTGTCCAACTGCTCCAAAAGAAGGAACTGAATTCCACTTCTACAATAAAGTCCAGCAGAGCGAT
The DNA here is from genome assembly GCA_000504385.2 of Exutisphaerella laricina CBS 326.52. Lineage (NCBI taxonomy): Eukaryota > Fungi > Ascomycota > Dothideomycetes > Mycosphaerellales > Mycosphaerellaceae > Exutisphaerella > Exutisphaerella laricina. The sequence goes on from KZ106746.1 coordinate 26,420, forward strand.
CTTGTTCCAACTCTGGCAGGGCTGATGGGGCTGCCAATCTCAAAGAACAGCCTGGGAGTGTCAATATCAGAGCTGACTGGCTTTCTGACGCAGGACGAGACGACACTATCGGGACTCCTTTCAGAGGATGTGGCTACCGAGCATTTCAAGCAGAATGCGAACCAACTGCTCCAAATCATAGAGGCCACGTACGGACAGGACTCTTTTCGGGCAAAGGTCGCAAGCTTTAAGCTGAAGTCGATGATGACAAGCGATATGTGCTCGGACGAATCCGAGGGCGAGTCGCGGCTGGCTTGCCTGTGGGCATTTGTCGACCACAGGCTGACCATCGGTCAAAGCTGGCACAATACAGCTGGACGGAATGCTGCAGTTTCATTGTTTTTGAACGAAGCACAGAAAACTCTCAGCGGAACAGCAAGCTCATACAACATCCCGCGTATGATCGGTGGCATGGGGTTGACCGCTATCATCATGTCTCTGGCGATGCTTTCCCTACCGTCACTGTGGCCAGTCACTACGAGCGGCACGTTCTTTGCCATGACGGTCGTGCTGTACGGCGTGATGATGTTTGCGAGTAGTTACGTCGAAGAGGAGCAGCAGTTCTGGCATTGGCTCGCGCCAACATGGCTCGTAGTTCTTGGAGCCAAAAGTGCGCCCAGGTTCGCCAGCATACAAAGACGCATCAGGCTTGGAGCAGCCGTCTTCGCAATGTTGGCTGTTCACCGGCTGTGTGTGCGCTGGAATCAGACTGGTCAGAAGCATGCTGGCGCAGACGACATTGTGCACACGTTCTTCTCGCGAGCTCATATCCTGATGTGGATACTCATATTGGCAACGTACATCAACAGCGGTGTCTTGCTCGCCAGGCGAACTTTTGCTGGTATCATGGCATCTGAAACCGCGGCGCTGCTTGCAACAGCTATGGTCTTACCAGCAGTTGTCTTCAAGCTGAACTTTACACAAGCAGATGCGCCAGAGTTGGTCCAAGGCCTCGCAGACCAGATCAGAGCATGGACGTCTCAATTGGAGCTCGTTCGACAGGCTCGTGTCGCTTTCGGTATGCTCGCACTATCCACAATTATTGTCGTCACCCTCTCCATCATCTCTCATCGCGAGAGCAAGAAGGCTGGTCTAGGAGAACGTGGACTCCTGCCACCTCTATCTGAACGACTGCACCACCTCCTTACTCTATTCCTCATAACACAGACTCGCGCACCAAACATTCCACTGTTCCTCGGGCTCGAGGTACAAAGACAAGCTCTGGCCTATATTCTCCAACACAACATCAAGCCTATCTCAGAGTTCGCCACCACAACACTACTGCTTAGCCACGTCTACTACTTCTGCACTGGCGGCTCCAACTCCATCTCTAGCATCGACCTGAGTAACGCATACAACGGCGTTGCAGACTATAACATCGTCGCCGTGGGTATCCTCCTCTTTGCATCGAACTGGACTGGGCCGATGTACTGGGCCAGCGCTGCGAATTTACTCCTCTCGCCTCGACCTGTACCTCTCCAGAAGCAGGCGAGCTGGATTGATGAGGAAAGGAAGAAGTTACACCAGGACACTCTACAAGCGACGATGGGTCCGCCGAAGCAGGAGGCGAACAAGGAGACGGTGAACGCTTGGTGGATGTATGTTAGCTATATGACGACGTTCGTGGCGGGGAGTCTGCTAGCTGTTATGGTGGCTTGTACGGTGCTGAGAACGCATTTGTTCATCTGGACGGTGTTTAGTCCGAAGTATCTGTATGCTATGGCTTGGGGAGTGGGGTGGCACCTGATTGTGAACGTTGCTGTGGGTGGAGTGTTGAGATGGACTTCTGATATCGCCTAGTCGGATGCGAAGAATGGTGCATGCATGTTGAACCTAGACCGCGCCGTTGACAGCAAGTTAAGTTATCTGGTGGATGTCGGATCGAATGGGAAGTGAATGCCAGTGCTACGGATAACAGTGCACTCCATGGAGGCGAGATCAGCACAACGCTGCATTTCGTGCCCTCCCGCTCTTCATTCATGTCCATAATTCGTGGGTATCTCAAAAAGCTCCCAAGTTGCGCACATGCACTTCCCAAAAATCACCCCCTGGTATCGCCACGCCGCGAACGCCATTGTTCACCTCATTGCCGGAGAACCTATCTCCTACGACCACTCCGATCCATCTATGATCCCCAACCAATCTTCTGCCCCCACCCTCCCTCCTTCGGATTCACCAAGATCTGGTACGGAAACGGGTTGCTTTCACTCGTCGTAATCGGCGGAATATGTCCCCTCTCCCCATTCACCAGTCCAATCACCCGCAGCACCGCCCTTTCCAATCCCTTCCGATCGTCACCCAAAGCCTGTCCTCTCCTCACACTCACATCGATGACCCACGTCTCCCAGACGGTCTCCTCCTCGGCGGTCTTGGAGATGAACCACCCTCGCGATTTGGGCCGTTTGCGCTCGAGGAATTGGAGGACTAGGCGGGAGCGCGGGGCGGAAGAGACGGCGAGCAGTTTGGAGTCGATCAGAGATTCGATTTGGGGGTCGGTGGTGTAGGGGAGGGTGAGGGAGAGGATCTCGTGGGTAGAGGGGTGGAGTGGGGTGAAGTAGCGGTGGAAGAAGATGGTGTGGAGGAGGCCTGGGGATGGGGATCTGTTAGAAACTCTTGTTTGTTTGGTGCTTTGGTGCGAGACGGCGAGACGGCATGGGGGGATTATGTGCTACGATATACCTTTTACGACGTCTTTGACATTCTGCCTGTCGGCTGTGACTTCGAGGATGTATTCTGGTGGTCGGCGGGCGTCCATGGTGGTGACGGATGTGATAAGTAAGGTAGTGATTGCGGTTGCACAGATTCGAAGGTTCGGGATGTGTTTGATGTCTTTGCTGCACTGGCAGCGACGTAGACGTCTCAAGCCATCTTTGCTCTGACTGTCATGGAGAGTCACGCGACTGCTGGCAGACGTGATGGAATGCAGATAAGGTGCCTGAGGGGTTCGTTGGTGGGATGTTTCGGCCGATGTTGGGCGCGGCCATTTCTTTGCCCGGATTTTCTTCTTTCCATTCACCAATATTACAAGCTATGTGATTGGCGCGCACTGGATTCACATGTATCACAAGCTCGAGTGCTATGGCCATTTCGTGCTGGCATACTGTGATTTCATTGGGGTTCGATCATGAGTGGATATTCGGCCTTCAGAAGAATCTGACGCTATGATGGACCTCACTTTGACTACGGCAACACGAACAGAGTGAACCTCTGCCGAGCGCCTTCTCTCGACCTCGTACAATGGTCGTCGAGGTTGGCAACATGGCCACGGATCAAGTCCTGCGAATATCAAAGGAGGACCTCGCACAACTCAAACACATCTCAGATTTACTGCACCTCTTCCATCATCGCAACACCAACCAGCACCGCCGTAGCATCTGGTACCGCCAATTCTCAGTGTTCCGCAAACAGCTCGATGCTCTCGCTGCAGATCTCGAGAAGCTCAACTCCATCGCCACTACAAATCTCGCTAGGACAATGAAGAAAGCCCAGGATGCCCGCATCATTGCTACCACGACTAAGAGAATCGACTTCTGGCGGGACGTCATGGTAGGGAAGTGGCAACATGCCTTTTCGCAGCTTGTCGCAGACGGACGATTTTCTGTGTTGGGACTTGTGCTTTCGGCGGCATTGAGTCAGGTCTGTAGTATTGTGGGGATCCTTGATCAGTTGGAGGAATTGGGACAGGCCGAAGTTGAGAGGGTCTTGGAGGAGTTTGAAAGAGAGACTTGGAACGATGCAGGCAGACGTGACATTGGTACTGGTGCTGAAGACCACGGAGTCGTCATTCAACGTGAGCAGAATGATGCTCTTCCACTACCGGCATTGAATGTATCTGCAGCGATGAACGTCATACCCGAGCCTGTGTTGAGTATTGAGACCACGGACGAAGCGACAGTCAGACCTGCGAAGAAGCGTCCAGCTGATGCCCAGGAGAAGAAGCCGAAGAAGAAGCGCAAAAAAGGCGATGCCATAGATGATATCTTTGGTTGAATCCACTTTTACGGTAGAACGTTTGCACAAATGCCACCAAGCGGTGGTGATACGGCGTCGCATCGGTCGAAACGGAGATCAGCCAAAAATATCTTTTGAACAAGCTGTGTCACACGACTGAAGACGTGCCAACTGCTAGGAGGTATCAACAACCAGATATCCTCTGCTCTTAAAAACATTCTTCGTCATGGTGGCGCAGTGGTGGTGGCACAGGAATCCCCTCAGGTCGGCGACTACCATAGCGAAGAATGTCGTTCTATTTGCTTCATCGGTAAACGACAATATTGTTGCGCATCTCAAACCAGCGATACAGCGTTCGATCCGCTGCAAGCTGTAGTGACCGGATACTCGGCTCCTTCTGAACCCTCACGACGATCCTTGCACAAGCCAGATGCACAAGATGCCTGGAACCTGCGTTTCCGTCGACTCCACGGACTCGCACAGGACATACGCTGCACTCTGATGCCCACTTTCGACTCTGTACACTCGTACATTGGGTAACATCGTCCGCGGAAGGATATAACTTCCAAGAAGATCGGCACAATTGGCACCGCTGGGCATGTCTTAGACAGGATGAAGCAAGTCACAAGAGTGCACGCTTCGCAGGAAATAGTCGAACCCGAAATCCTTGCTGCTTCTCATACAAACACTTGTACATTCTTGCCTATAAGGGATGACACTGTCGATACAAGCCTGCTACACATCGCCAGGAGACGCCTTCTAATCCTCTGCCAGGACATCCATCTGCCCTTCTTGTCGCATCTCATGCGGTTCACGGAACCTGCCACCTCCCGCATTGGGCGTACCTCGCGATTGATTTAGCGGGCAGAGTGGTATACATCATGGCCATGTCCAACTCAATCATTCCGATGGTAACAAAAGCTGGAGCAGGACTTTCTCTACGGCTTTCGCACCTTCATCTTGCAGGATCGACCAGTGGCCACATCCGGGCAAACGAATGATACGATCTGCTGCACTTCCAGACCCTGGCATAAACAAAGCATCTATTCCATCCAACACTACCCGCGGATCTAAAGCGACATCCAGCAGGCCGAAGATGATGTTAACAGGGCACTTGAAGTGCTCCACTTGATCAAGCGCACCGTTATGTCTCGTCGGGCTTTCTTTGCGAACCTCGTGGTGCGAGTACGATGGTGTCCATTTGTCCCGAAGCAGACCGGAAGAGTAGAGTAACACCTTCTGGTCCCAGTCGCCGGGAGGAGATGTCTGGGAGCGCTCGAAAACAGACGAGCCATAGTGCGAGCCGCTTGAAGAGGATGAATACTCCTCAAGAGAGCTTGGACCATACGCCATTGCGAGACGCACAATGGCTTCGTCCATTGATGGCTCGCCGTGGTGTCCATGCTCCATACGGTGAACATATTTGACGAGGCAGGCAGCAAGTCGAGGGATACGCTTTGCCAGCGGGAAAGGAAGCGTAAGCATATACGTATATCCGGACTTTCGAATCTGCGACCAGACTGGACCAGCTTCCTTCTTCGCCGCGCCGAATCGCCTTTCCTTGAGCAGACGACTGCAGCGAGAGACTCGGCTCGACAGTACTGCTGCGGTATATGCCATATAAGGAGCATTGATGGTCACAACATTGTCCACCAGCCCGGTAGTTTCGGCAGCTATACGATATGCAATAACGCCACCCCAGTCATGACCTACCAAGATGCATCTCGCTGGCTTGCCCTGCTCCAGGTATCGTTTCTTCAACGTCACGATTGCCTCGGCGATCGTATTCAGCATCTGGTCTGGCGCGTAGCTGTCAAGACTGTCACTGCCTCCGCACCCAGGAAGATCCAAGGCTAGGAGCTTTGCTCTTTCGGTCAGACCAGAAGCGAGTTGCCGCCGAAACAAATAGGCCGTGTCTGGGAAGCCATGGAGAAAGATGACTAGTTTGTCAACTATCGGCATGGGCCTCGATGACGTGAGATAATGTATCTGCAATCCATTTGGCAGGCTCAGAAAGTTGTGCTTCGGAGAACCAGGCGCATTTTCTGTCAACGACCAGAGATGGCTCGACGCTTGCCGCAGCCTGGCCCTGTATGCATCGCTTGGACCGGACCAGAACTCTTTCTGCCTTATAGACCATCCTAGTGCCACGGCCAGGAACCCATAGCCATAGAGCAGACCAAGAAGCTCGCCTAGAGACATAGCGATGGTAGTCTGCGCCTAACACTACGAGACTGACGTGCTCATATTGGAACCAAGAAAGTCCTGTTGCGTCAACGTGTTTGCTACTCGATGATGTAGTACAATTCCAGAACGGAGAAGAGAGGAAGAGTGCTGTGAAACAGCTCAGAGATCGACAACAAAAGCCTCGAGGGTGACCGCCGCGGATCCCCCCGCGACCCAGTCCGCGAAACGCTCGCGAGAAACTTCGTCGTCGCAATTTCAACGAAGTCATTTCTCACTTACACGCAAGTGCATGGAAGAATGTATCAGCATCAATGTATGCTTTGGCGACTACCTGATTAAGGTCTAAACTGCCTCCTGGACCCCGCCAGCTCGCTTCCCATCTCCGTTTACATCCGAGAAGAACGACATGCAGCACAACATAAGAAATATCTTCGCTATCGCTTTTCATCGACCATCAACGAACTCTGCATCACGTGCAACCGCGCTCTCTGCAGTTCTTTTTGGTTCGGATCTACACCCGGGCCACTCAGGATGAACCCCATCCACGGCCACAGCGCAGGCTGAACAAGAATGACCGCCAAGAACCAGAAGAAGACTTCCGCTGTGGTGACGAAGGCCAGTGGTCCACCAAGGGCAGGCCTCTTGAGAACATAGACCAAGTCGACCCAGGCCTTCATCATGGTCTCTGATGGTGCTGTGCGAGGATCTAGCAGGAACACCAGCAGGAAGCGCGTGTAGACGCCGATGTGAGCCCCGCCAACACTGCCAATCCCATCCTTCCACGAACAGTTCGTCGCCACCACGGTCGGGTTCTCGGTCGGAAAGCACTGCAGGTACCAATTCGGTGGCTGGTACTTGCTGCTCGACTTTGACGTTGGCAGGAACGATATCGAAGGTCTGCGGTACCCCGTTGCTAGAATGCACACTTCGCCTTGCTCTATGACCTTCTCTCCAGCGAACCCTTTCTTGGCCCCGTTTCTCCTTTTCGAAAATTGGATACCCGCAGGTGTGAAGCACTCCACATCCCCCCGCAGCCAGCTTGCGCGTCCCTGGCGCATAAGTTCGAACACGCGGCTGTTGCATATCGGCGTCCCGGCGTATATGCTGCCTTCCATATTTGTTGGAGGCGCCATGTCCCATAAGTCCTTGTAAAAGAAGAAGCGGAGCAAGAACTCTAGGATGTATGCGGTGATGCCGTATCGATCGCCGATGGTAGCGGCCATGCAAGCATTCAGCATAGGGTTGCGTGGTATAAACCACCTCTCTGATCTGGCGAGAACCTTGACCGATTCTGCTCCATTATCGCAGGCAAACTCTAGCGCTTCTACAGCACTCGCGCCGCCTCCGATGATCAGGACTTTCTTCCCTTTGATCGCTTCTGGGTCAAGATCCGACGAATGCAGGACTTGCCCTTTGAACGAGCTCTGCCCGGCAACCGTAGGTGCGTACACATCTCCACAGGTGCCTACCGCAGCGACGATGCCATCGAAGTAGCCATTCGAGGTGTCGTTGATAACCCACTTGCCATCAGCTTCCTGGTACGTGCTGGTGACCTTGCATCCGAATGTAACTCTCCGGCCGAGATCGTAACGTTCCCAGAGCTTCGCAACTTGGCCTAGAATCTCTTGGCGCTTAGGATAATCGCTTTCCCAGGTCACTGCATCGTGAAAGCGGTAGAACTTGGAGTGCACTTGCAGTGTGGAGGTGTCGTTGACTCTATTCCAAATGCCTCCGATGGAGCTTTCGTAGCCTGCTTCGAAGATATGGCATTCGTAGCCCGCGTCAAGGATGTGGCATGCCGTTGATATCCCGGTGATCCCTGCTCCCACGATCGCTATCCGAGGATGGATGGCATTTGGTCCAAGAGCATTATCTTCGCTCAGGTTGATGAGTGTGCCATAGGAACGCTTGCGCTGGAAGAGGGGCTGCTGGAACAACATCTTCGCAACGTGGATATGTCCTGCAGGGCTGCAGGGCTGTCGACACCTTGGAAGAGCTCTATTAAGATCTGGAGAGAGCAGACGCTAACAAGCAAAGCGCTCTTCAACCTAATGACCTCGTTGAGCAAGCCCTTTGACACAGCTTCATCCAGATCTGTTTCAGCCGACGTGAAGCTTGTCTCATACCAAATATGTTCGAGAATTAAGCAGCACACAGTGTTGAACTCTCGTTGCAGCCCAGCCAGAGCAATGTCAGAACGTGGGCACGATCCGCACGGAGACAGCTGGTGATGGATCGATCGCACACATGAACTATCGATTGTCGATCTCACTACCCTGTGAAGGTTGCAACGCTGACCGCGGCTCGATATCTAATGTATTTTGCATACCGCTTGCTGTTCGCTGAGCGTGCGCACGAATGCTTTCCCGATATCATGCTGCCAGTGCTGGCAAACGCTAACGAAGCCTTCTCCGAGCTCAAACGCTACCCGTCAGGCTTTGGAATTCCGCCGCTGACGACAGCTTCGTGCAATATACTGGCATGGTGCAGAACAGTGGCCCAGTCAGTGCAAAGGACTGGTTGTGGTACGCCGTCCGCGCTGCTCGGATCGACAATCGGCAGGCCGGATTCTGCAAGCTCGCGGTACACACCAACTACCGCGTTAAGGAGAACAAGAAAAGTAACGTTACCACACCCACAGTAGTGGTGGCGGTGGTAAGCGACGCCTTTCGCAATCTGGAGAAGTAGATAGATCGGCATAGACCGTTCGATGACGGCGCTGAGGAAGACCTGCGCAATGCACGCTGGCGCACACATGCACGAGCAGAATCAAAGGCCAGTAACGAAGGCAAATGTGGATCTTCGCGCACTTGAGCGTCTTACACTAGCTCGTGATCTGTGTTGTCTAGAGCGGCGGCGGGCCAGCATGGCGACCAGCAGAGAAGCGCATGTGTTCGGCAGCCGACAGAGATGCACGATGGGGTTGCGTATTTCTGCCCAGATAAGCAACAACAGGTATCACTCGTTGCACGGTCTGCAAACTTTCGTCGGCTAAACATGCTCCAAGCCACAAGTCTCAACGCTAAGAGGGCGTCCGGGCACCGTGGTAGCTTGACGCGCTTGTCCCTGGATTTTCTAGCGCACCCGTAGCGGCGATCTTCCGCTGTGGGCCGCGAAGCCTCTTTTCAACTCAAAAAGCATGGCTCCTTGGCTCCAAACACCATAATTTCACCACACACTGGTTCCGGACACGTCGACACACTGCCAGAGCCACCGACCTGCCCAGAACCAGAGTCAGAGCCAGAGCCACCACGACATCATCGAACACCGCGATTGCAGCTTCACGGTCTTGCGCGACGCCAGGTTCAATCGACTTTGCTTTCCTGACAACCCACCCTCCATAACCGGGCTTGCGGTATTTTCCCCCGCTATTCTGACTGATGCGGTCCAAAGAAGTCTGCTGCTTCATGCCCGTGCTCGGTAAAGACCCAATCTTGCGCCGTCTGGAGATCGGCATTCCAGAGCGAGATCACGAACAACTTCGCCGATGAGCTCTAATGGAACTGCACGGACGACGCTCACGGATGTTACAGTAGCGCTAGGAGCCACGCCACATACGTTGATCAGGTACATTGGCGAAAGTAGACCCGGACCGAGCGATAATGCAACCCCCCCCCTCCCCCGGGCAATCAACAGCAGGGTGCGAGCTATGCAGGTAGGCTCTTAACGTGTGATAGTGTCTTTTCGTGACGCCTACACTAGCGAGTTCTTCTTTGCTTTGCACCTTCTCGAGACTTTGTCACAATTCCATCCATTGTCATGGCGAAGCTGATACCAACAGCGCCGGCTGTGTCGAAGACGCTTAGAACACGAACGGTAGAGCAGGAGGAGAAGAGGAATGCGGCGCTGGTCAAGGCAATCAAGTTCGCGAAAATACAGCTGCTCACAAATGTGGTGTACTTCACCTGGCGGTGGATCAGTGTCTTGAAGTGCATCCCAAGTGCTAGCAGTGGCGAACTACTTGCCTACATCGGCTTCTTGCTTGTGGAATGGACATTTTCAGGTCAGTGTGTCTTGGACATAGATAACCCGATGCGCGGAGCTGATTTGTTGGGCCACAGTGAGCAGCATGCTGAATGCACTGCTGATATCTGGTTTCGGAAAGACGTGGATGCCTCAAGAACGCAAACGAGCGCCAGGAAATGACGTGCCCTGCGTTGATATTTTCCTCCCGTGCTATGGCGAAGGTCTCGACATCATCTCAGACACAATCAATGCAGCCATTCGGCAGGATTACCCAGCAGATCGCTTCCGTGTGGTCATTCTTGACGATGGAGGCTCATCGGAGGTGCGTGTCTTGGTAGACAGCATCAAGCAGCAGAACCCAAAGATCCAGCTGCATTACGGTGCTCGAGGCAGCGCGGTCAAGATTCACTCGAAGGCTGCCAACATTTGCTTTGGTATGGAGCTGGTAAAGACTTTCGAAGGCGGCGCTGCGCCTTACTTTGGCGTTGTGGACATCGATATGCTTCTCGGACCAGAATGGCTACGAGCTACAGTCCCATTCTTGGAGGAGGACAGCCAGGTGGCACTGGCAGGCTCGCCGCAGAAGTTCTACAACTTGCCCAAAGGCTTCTGCCTGGCACCACGCTTCCACCTGGAATCGGATGTGGTCCAGCGCGTCTTTGATGCCAAGGGCAACGCTGTCTGTCAGGGTACTGGCTATCTTGGTCGCACCTCCATCTTCGAGGCCATTGGCGGCTTCCCTACTATGGTCAAGCAAGAGGACAGTTTCATCGTCAGCATTATCCTGCAAGCTCACGGCTACAAGTGCCGCATACTCGAAGAAGAACATCAACATGGCTTGAACGCCCTGACGTACACCGACATGGCGAAGCTGCAGACAAAGTGGATGACTGGCATCATTCATGCATACATGCTTTTTGCGCATCCCATCATGGCCGACAAGCCACTCGGAGCTCGCATCCAAGGCATCATCCCAATCCTCACAATGACTGTCTTCCGGCTCTTCTTCATGATCTCCCTCCCGGTAATCGTCGTCCTGGCGCGCAACCCCGTCATCCCTACCTCCAGCTTCGTGGACCTCCCAACTTCGGCGATATTGGCTTTCGTCGCCTACTCATCCACCTACATCCTCTCCTGGATGCTCTCCAACGCCGCCGAAGGCACCATCGGTCTCGACGACGGCACCCGTCTCTGGAACCTCCCATACCAACTCAAAGGCATAATGTGGCTGGTTCACCACGCCATCTTCGGCGAATCAAAGATGAAGGCCTTCAAGACCACTGGCGCAGACTGTGCCGCAAGCAAAGCGAACGCAAGCAATACTCTCATCGGACGACTTTACCGCACTATCGCCTATGATGGCGCCTGGATGCATCTAACCTACTTCTTCTGCCTTGCCACCACAATCTACTTCACCGTAACCCAGGCAGTATCGTACCGCTGGCTGGCGGCGTCGATTTTGTACCCGCCGTTTACGAAAATTCTGTTGGATTGCTTGTATAACTCGGTTACGCCGATCATATACGTGCTAAGTCCGGACCCGAATATGAAGACTAGGGAGGATTTTCTTGAGAGAGATGAGAAGACTGGTGTTGCGAGACCTTTGCTGGAGGCTGTTACGCCGCCACAGCCGGCTTTCTTCGGGATGTTCGGGCTGACGGGGTTCATGTGGCTTTACTTTAGTTTCGCACCTTTCTGGTTGACAATGTAGTACGAATAATTATTGATTTCGATGCGGATATGTGATGCTTAGCCACCATTCATCATGCTCAGAGATGTGTGTTGCACTACACACGCCCGCTTTGTAACATGGAGGAGCCACACTATTGTATTGCCTGATTCCGCAGTGTTATGGTGCCCCCCCGCTGATCGAAAGGCTTAACCTCTCGTCAAAAAGTCGTTCAAGCAGGAAGGCAGATGGTCGAGATCCACAAAAAGAACTCATCATCGTAACATTAAAGCCGCGCCTGGAAAGGCTCTGTCTCCGCAGCTTGCTTATCTAGCGAAACATCATTCGCGCCCCAATACTCCGCGAACTCTCTAAACTCAGGATCCCTAAACATCTTCTCTAGCGTATCCCTCGCCATGTACAGCTGCATCTCTTGCCCACCCGACAGCAACCGTGGATTGAAGACGCACCATGCATCGGTGAAGGCAATACCCGGCAGCCTCCAAGCCCTGGCCTGCAACCCTCGACCCCAGTTCAGATTGTAGAATGCCAAGTTGGTGGTGTAAGAGAACTCAACATCTGTCCCAAAGTCACGATCCGTGTTGGGTTGGTACTTCGCGAGATCATCGCAGTCTTCGATCGAGCCCCAGTACTCGCGAATGCGCTTTGCATCCCACCACGCTACGCTCCTGCCGATGCGTTGGCCGAGCTCGTGTGCGCTCGCCGTGCGGAGCTCGGATGCCGTGGCTTTGGCGCGACCGTACACCAATGCACTGCCGCTGTAGTTGGGGTGGACCTCTCTCACGCGGCCTCGCGTCTGGACTGGCGTGAGGATCCTTGTGATTGTATTGGGAGAGTGGCCACGCGCGCGAGTGATGACTCGCCAGAGCCAAGCAGACGTGCACGTTGCCATGGAAAGCCTTTCTGGTCGCGAGCCTTGGCTCTTCTGCCGCAGCTTGGCTAGCTTTGCAGGTGATAGGTGCCAGATGGTGAGTGTGAGTCTTGCCATTTTGGCGAGGAGAGCAGATGTTGCAGCTTCGGCAGACATTGTGTTCTGTGGCGCTCGGCGCCAGTCTTTCCATTCAAGCATTGGGCGGGCAGGGTGTGTTCCGTATGCTGTGCTTTTATCTAAAGCTTGGGGTGGCATTATGCCGCTTGTAGTCGCAGCTCGACCGTCCATTGCATTTGACAGATGATGAGCGAATACCCTCCAAATAACACTCTGTCCAGATCCGTCTGCGATGGTGTGGTTCATCATCAACGTGATGACTATCCCGCCTTTGGCAAGAATGTTTGCCTGCACGCCGAAGTTGTAGGTGCCAATACCAAATGTAGGTCTTGGCGAGAGACAGAAGTCGGCATGCTTGAAGAAATGTGGTGGCCAATGCTGTGCATCAAGCTGGGAAGCATCATGCGGCAGCCATTTGATTTTGACCTGTATCTTGGGGTCATGCGGGATCTCACACTCTATGCGATGTCGTGCTTCGTCCTTCCAGACCAGTCTTCCAGCAAATGCTGGTATCTCTGTTATTACTGCCTGCGCTGCTGCCTTCACAGCTTCAATGAAGAGGACCTCGTCGAAGTGCTCCGAAGCTTGGAAGCACAACAGCAAGGGCTGCACCACCGTAACTCCGATTTGGTCGCATGATGGTAGGGCAATGGTTTGCGCCTCGATTGGTGTTGTTGGTGGTAACCAGAAAGTCTGCTCCGACGTGCCTGCAAGACTATCGTCTGCTTGCTGGAGGTACGCCATATCTATCGATGATCTTCAACGCGGGCCGCGAGCCAGAGTAGATGTGTAAACGTCGTATGGAATGCTTCGGTGGAGAAATAACGTCAATAGATACCTTTTGCAAGCTTGCCATACAACCTTGCACAACAAGCGACAAGTTGATGTCTAAGCGAATTATTGGGTCAGTCACTGAGGTCGCTAAGAGAAGGTTGTACGGCCTCGACCGAGATTGCTTATAACAGCTAGATCCAGCTACGAAGTGATGCACTCCATGTACTCCAACAAGCCCGATCAGGACGAGGTCAGCGTGTAGCGGCGACCCTTACAAGCCAAATCCGAATAGACAAGTGATCCTAAAGTGGTTAAGCGAGCTAATTTTAGTGTCCGCAGGTTGACATGTCTTTACGAGCGTATGTCAAGCTCGCAAAAGGTGTCTAACACAGCAATAAAACATGCGAGCAGCGTTCACAGGGAGACGCGAACTGCGTCTACACCATTCGGCTACTTCGCCTGTCACTGACCACCTTGTTGGCACCCACTGGCTGGGCTGTTGTCAAAGCTTTCCCAGCGATGGCAGATCAGCGCAGACACATCGTTCAATCGATGCAGGTCTCACCGGATCGAGATGGGATATGAGCAATATCACATGCATATGACATCGACGTTTTCCATGGAGGTGATGCTGCAGATCCAAGGGCCGAGCAAAACAAAGTCCGTGGGAGCGCGAAGTCTAAATTGTGGCTGCAGATCTCACATCGCTCGAAACTCTCGTGGTAGTGACCGTTCATAGCGTTGGTGGCGCAGAAGCTTAATGTCAAGTGATAGAAGTTCAACATTTTAAGGTCTGACGACAGTATTATTGTCAACAGCGCAAAGAAGGAGACCGAACATGCGTTGCCATCAAACCCGGTAGCGGTCGAACACGTGGTCTAGGCAATTCTGCGGAGCACGCAACTGATACCAAACGGCTCCTGGGGGCCAACGCCAGATTCTTGGCCTGTCGTGAATTGTTCGCGAAATGCTTGGAACTCGGTGCCTCCGCAATAGTCCGTCGGATGATAGGTATTATCGTCTCCCGCATTGCATGTGCAGGTGCCGCCGAAGCTATGAAGAAGCCATCAGTACGTGTGCGATCGCTGCGAGCATAGCGGAGGGAACCCGTTGATAGTTGGTGCCGAGGATTCGTCGGGCCCCCATTGTGCAGCAACTCGCTACACCCTCCTGACCCTTCACACCTTAGTCGTGAGGCGAGCAAGCGCGGCAAGCGCTCTGCACCTTGCTTGCTTGTGAAGAACACCCTGGCATGAGCTGTGCATGCAACGGACCGAGCTGAAGCGCAAGCCATCGTTGATGCAGGTGTCTCGGTGAGGCTGAAGATCGGACTAGCTCTGGTCAGTCGGCTGAACTTGTGAACGTCATTGGATTGATGTGCCCAGCTTTACTCGAGCAGCCATGTTTCGAAAGATCGAATGGACTTGCAGCTATCGCTGCTGTGTCAGGAACCAAGGGCAGGACTGACTCATCCTGATCACACAAGGTCAGCAAAGTCCACGAGCTGTTCTTTACACCGACAGCCAGCGCTGTAACACACCAACCAAAGGAATACAAGTAGAGCAAACGACCGAAGAGCGATGTACGGTGCTGGAGCATATGCAACATAGACTGTGCCATAGGCTCGTTGTAATATGGGTATGACCAGCTGAAAATGACAAGCTCGCCGCACAGCCGGACACTACTGTTGTCCCTGCAAACAGGACAGAAAGGCCTTTCCGCAAAATCGTCTGTTGCCGAAGATCTTGGCTTGAATGAGAAATGTCGTATATCAAGTATGTTGGTGGACAGATCGCCATCGTCCTGCGAGAACAACCTCATGCTAAGAAAACGCGTCGCCGACTTCGGCCAAGCATCTCGGATTGCTTGCCTCCTTGCGGCTGAGACTTATCTTGTCGACACAGAACACCACCATCAGCATCGGCATGAAAGAGTGTCCAGACCATAAACCGCACTCATCTTGAGCTGTGGTATAGGTACGCGTCACGGAGCATGACTATTTGCTCACACAGTCCAAACAAGAACGATTTGCAGGAGAGTATGGAAACCATGGCACGACCGTGACTACCTGTCCTTGATGGCCAACGCCCAGCACAAAGACATGTCACTGAACTCGGTCTTACGATGGCGTCGGTAACTGCTCGGCATGTTGCGCTTCGATTGAGCACAAGGACGTTTTGTGTTGGTCGCCGCGAAAATTTCTATACATACAAGCATATGATCCGCGGGCTGGCACATGCCTCGTCGCGTCAGTAGCGTGCGATTGGTGTTGTGTCGGTCCTGATGGCCATAGCCTGCACCAGCACACCACGGCCAACTGCTGTCCCGGTCTCCAAAACAAGACAACATACCGGCTAAGTTAGTGTATAGTTATCTTCTAGCTGTATACTGTAGAAGAGTCCAGGTAAGATTGTTTCAAATCAGTATTTCCTAAGGACAAGCCTACCCCTATGTTCCCAACTATGGGTTCGTAGTGATCTTAGCCATCTTGAATTAGTAAGGCCGAGACTCTAGATGATCTTGGCTTGACTTGAATTGTCTTGGCAAGTCAATCTCTTGTTTGGGAATGCCTGGCGACCACATGTCACGCCACAACAGCAACAGGGACGCAATAGTGAATAAGGCTGTAGAAACGGTAGGATGGCCTTAAAAAGTTGACGTTGCGACAAAGAAGAAACCAGCTAACTACCTCTACTTAGTAGCTAAGCCCGGCCGGTGTCACCACCCTAGTGGTGTCACATCGTGACACCATCCTGTCTTATGGCAGTTTCGCTGTGCTCTCAATATTTCACGGCATGCAATATACCCATACGCGCGAGGACTATATAGCATGGCGATTTTCGAACAATGGAACGAGAGGATTCAAACCACTGTCTCCTGTCTTATCAGTATCGACATTGCAACTTCAATCACCCGACGCCACCATGCCTTCCAAGCTCATCAGCCTCACTTTGTTACTATCCCTTGCTGGACACATTTTTGCTGCACCGATCAATGCTAACCCGGGCACGATCGAGATGCGAGCACCCGAGATCAAAGGCGGTGAGGATTGTGTGGCCCCCTACTGTACACATAGCAAGAGCCGGAAACAGTATGTGATCCAATACCGCCAGCCATGGTGACTGCTTACAATAATATCTAGGTAATCTGCCCATCCAATGCTGCACGCATAGCCGGTTGCTCTCCGGTACCTGAGGGTCAAACAGCAAGACACATCCTGGAAGATTGGCAGTCCTTGTGCCAAGAGCTGCCAATATGGAAACGTTTTGGGCAAGTCACAATCTCAGGGAAGCACACTGCTAGGGTATGGTCAGCACTACCTAGAGGTCAGGTGATCAAGAAGAGGGAGGATGCTAAGGTAGAATACATGTACTACTGTAGTAGCGTTACTATAGCGATGACACGTCATGTCACTGTTCTCCCTGATTTGCACTGCCGTGATCACCGCGACAAGATGTGTGGCCGAAGGCAACCCAGTTCTATCATATGTCTCAGTACGCGGCACTACAATCGATGCCCGTCAACCACTAACAAACGTGCAGCGGCCAGACATACTTGCTCCGAACTTTACCTTTAACACCGTAGATACGAGCGCCCCCCATGCTATTGATCACAAAGCTGTAGACCACAGTTACATATTCTTGGCCACTTGCAAAGGTGTGGCGCAAAATGCACCATACATATACGATTGGCGCGGAGAACTTGTTTGGTCCGGCTATGACACTTCTTGGCCGAACGTAGGCTATTTCGACTTGCGGCCTCATCACCTAGACCACTTTTCGTGGACATTCGGATGCCGGACGTGGCAAAGGCCATGCCGCCTTCTTTGACCAAACATACAAAGTCTACGAGACCATTGATGTATATCCCAACGTCAAATCGCTCGACTTTCTTGACTTCCAGCTGTGGGATGACGGCAAGACTGCGGTTGTGCTCAGTCTAGAACCCATACAGACACGATGATCGGGTCAAGTTTGAATGGCATGCCTCAGAGCACATCAGCATCAACGAAACGGCTGTTGCACCGTCATCAGAGCATGGGGCAGGCCTATCATATCATAACGCCTACGACTTCTTCCGCTTCAGCTCAGTCTCCCGCTGCGAGAATGGCGACTACCTCCTCTCTGCGCGCCACAACAACACCTCTGAACCACCCAAGGTCTCTACCAGACCCGCTGGACCGCGTGGCCCCAGATGACGCGCACCTACCCCTGGGAGACAACACCCTCATAATATCCCTCTTCAACAACGCCTTCAACGGCCTCCCCGACTCCGAAACCAGTTCGACCTCCTCAGCGCTCCTCCTCTCCCTGAATCAAAACGATCATATCGCTTATCTAGTAGAGCAATACACCCCCATGGCACCCAAGTCCCTAACCCGCGCGCTCGGCAGCGTTCAACGCCTCCCCTCCAGCGGCAACACTCTCATCTCCTGGGGCTATTTCAACAGCATCTCGGAATTCTCCCCGGGAGGAAGGAGACTAATGGACCTGACTTTCACGGACGAGAGTCTCGCGCACTATAGAGTGACGAAAGGGAACTGGACTGCATATCCTAGCGTGGCGGAGCTGGCGGTGTATAGCTATGCTTACTCTGCTGATGATAGTACGCGCATTTGGATTGGCTGGAACGGCGCTACAGAAGTGCACCACTATAAAGTCTATGGCACGAGCCCGACGCGTGGGACAAGCCAAGAGGATGGTGATGATGTTAATGGGTTTTATTTGTGGCAGGTCAATGTCACTGGGTTTGAGACGCACTTTGATGCCCAGCGATTCGTTGGTTCGGCCTGGGTTAGTGGACATACGGTTGAAGACCGGGAGCTGGTGGGAGTCAGATTGTGGAGACGCTTGTGCCGAGGGAGGAGTGGAGGGATAGATGTGGGGAGACGCATTGTGTTAAGCAGATTCTGATGGAGGAGAGTCAAGGGGATGATGCGAGTGGGCCGACTTGCATGGGACAGCGGGAAGGAGTGGTTGGCAATGAGCTGGCAGGATCGTGGGTGTTTTTGCAGACAGCCTTTTTCTTTGGGCTCGGAGTGCTTGCTGATAAAGTCTTTACTGCGAGGTTGAGGAGGCCATGATGGAGGTGGTAATTTTGGGTGATGCAGTTATCCACAAAATCACGCCATAGATGTTGTTGCCAGTGCAATCATCATTCAAAAGTTCTTTCACGGCGTCTGTTAGGGCCGCATAGACGATGTGTAATTCGAAATAGCAATAAGACGCAAGCGCGCACATTGTTCGCCTTCTTTCGAAAACATATACAAAACCAGGTCAGATATTGACATGCGCAAGTGGTCCTACCAACAGCACATAATTTCTCTCCACATGCTAGTTGCAAACGTCGATAAGACGGTGAAGAGCGCACCAGGCTTTGAGACCTCGTTGTGCGCAATCAGTGCTCAGCTGCATGCCGTGACTGCTGTAGCCGTGGAGACACTCTCAGAAACTAGTGGCACTGCAGCGCACTTCGTATACTCTCAGTGCTACACGATATGAAGAACAATGCTCTTAGTCCTTGGAAGATTGGTCGACTCGCTCTGGGAGCAGATATCCTGTCCCGTGGAAGTCGAGGATCGATGATATTCAACGAACATGTGAGAAAGGGGTTCAATAATATATATCGTGCCTGTGCACCAGCAGGAGATGTGGCGTGAACTGTTCCAAAAGGTAGAGTATTAGTGTCGAGGCTCCTGCGAGATCATGTCAATAGAATGACCAGTCAACCACCAATGGCGAGTCCTGCTCTGCGTCTGGCGAGTATGTTGCAAAGAAAGCTGGCCACATGAGCCGACTGAGATCGCTCATGGGATCGTAGAATATCTGTGACTCAGGAAAGATGTATCCCATTTCGGCTCCAAGCCTACTTTGGTCAAACGCCGCCAACGCCTCGCTTGCCAACATCATAATTCAACAGACCTTGATACCATGCTAAGGTTCGTGCCTATGAGCTAGCTCGTATTCTCTCTCATGCTGATCCGACCAGAAGGTTAACCGTTGTCGGATGGACTGCCTCTTCCACCTCGGGATGTCTGCAGGCGCCAAGAAGTATCGGTGATAGCTCCACCAACCCACCAGTAATGCTCCAATGCCTACGACAAAGCCGATCACTGTGAGAAGCACCCAGTTGCGCGCCATCCAGAAGATCAACTGTACATCATAGCCGTGCCAGCTGTTGCCCAGATGGTGGGTGAAGAAGCTCCATGGGTTGTTGTTGTACTCTTGTGGGAAGATTATCCTGATGCGTCCACCATCTGAACCGTCCCCAATATTCAGCCCTTCGTCGCAGTAGTGTCGCCAGATGATGCTGAGAAAGAGCGGTCCTGTGCTCGCCATGACGGTGATATACGGCAAGATCCAGCTGCGGTCGTAACGCTCGAGCTCCTCAATTACGCGCCGAAAGAATGGATGATGAGGTACAGCCCCCATAGCATCGTTGCTTACACCAGTCGGGATAGTCTTTCTCACAAACGAAGGATATTCCAGGAGTGGCTCGAGGGAGCGATTGCAGCCGTCATCGAGATCGATATAAATTCCTCCATAATAGTCGAGCACGAAATATCGGATCGCATCTGCACGCTGAATCGGATATTGGTAATTCTTGAAGATCTCTAGGAACTCAGGGTATTCTTCCGCGATGAAATCCACGCTCATCTTGTCGGTCCACAGCTTGTACTCCCATCCGTCGCTCGTTGGGTGCAGCTCCTTGCAGCTCGCCTGCGCGCCTTGCCATACTTCAGGTATGCTCGTGTTGATGTACGTTTGGTGAATGATTTTGGGGATGATGGGCTTATCGCTAGCCTGGTGCTTGTCGCCGATCGCAGGAAGTTCAGCTTTGAGGATTGCATCTTCTATGCCGTTGATGAAGAGCAGCTCTAACAGGGTCCAGACAGTGTGTATGAGGAACGCGACTACGGCGAGGTTCAGGATGAGGAAGATAAGCACTGGCCGTCGCATTGTCGCGGTGAGTGCACGTCGCGTGTCCGGTATGCAGAGGAGGTGTTGCTGGGTATTTCCTCTTTCTGACGCAGGTTGGACTTGTTGACGACTACACTTGAATGTGGGGCGCAGCAAGTGAAATCGATCAGGGGTTCAGATCTAGATGGCGAGGTGTGTGGTCATGTCGACGCGGTCAACAGAGGCGTGGATGTCGTGGAAGAACACGTCGTCTTCCGGAGATGCTCAGCTGGAGAAGGGTAGGGAGGGAACGATGTCGTAGTGCCGGACGTGAGAAAGGACAGGCAAGGAGGAAGCGCCTAGCACTTACTCGGCGGATTGCGCCTTCCTCAGTTGCGTGCTTGGCATGTCTCTCGCGTCAAACGTCCGAGGTGCCTTCCGCCTCCGCATGGGCATCTATGTAGCCGTGTACGTATATATACGGACGACTTCCCGAAACTCTACTGGACAATCAAGATTACTACTACTACCTCCTCTGGCTATGGAACCAGCATCGCACGAACTACTGTCATCGCCCTAGTTGTGCTGCTCTTCACACGCGGCCGGTTGACGCGGTATCCACACTGTCTGCGTTAGCAGCGTTACCCTCCCGGGCTCGTACCGCTCGCATTCGCATGCTCGGATCCCTCGTTGACTGCCACGAAGAGGAACAGTAAGCAACGCACAACTACGGCCGGATGGTGATGGTCCCTTCTTGCTTCCATGACGTTCCCATGAGACGGGCCAAGTATAGCATGTCGGCTACATCTTGTCCTGAAGCATATTCGCCGGCTTTGAAAACAAGTGTACTGGAGATGCTGACAGGCGTAGCCGATGCGCACGATGACATTTTCATGTTGTGGGTTTGTGTAGAGAAGCTACGGCATCCGTTGACTTCAAGTCGAAAAGGGCTTACATAGGGCGTCGGCAGATACCGATATCAGCCGCACCCTGCCCATATAAGGATGTTGGAGGCACAACTTGACACCGTGGAGTCCTACGGCAACAAACCTGCTGTACGACGCCAACATGAAGGAGCTCGTCCTGCACCAATATCACCGCTCGGGCAACTGCTACAAGATTCGTCTCACGGCAGCACTGCTCAACATCCCAATCGTATCGAGGGACTACGACATCCTGAAAGGTGAAACCAGAACAGCCGAATATCTTTCCACAATCAGCGCCACTGGCAGCGTCCCGGTGCTGCAAATCGGCTCGGATCAATACCTACCAGAAAGCAATGCAGCGACCTATTACCTCGCCACAGGCAGCGACCTACTTCCAAGCGGTCGCTTCCAGCACGCAGACATGCTTCGTTGGATGTTTTTCGAACAATACCAGATCGAGCCAAATATGGGATCACTCCGTTTCTGGACTCGAGGAATCGGACTGCACAAGCTCGATGACTTCAAGAAGTCACAGGTTGAGCCGAGGAGAACAGCAGGGGCAGCTGCACTAGATCTGATGGAGCAACATCTGGCGGACAGAGAGTACTTCGTTGGCAACAAGTTCTCTGTGGCAGACATCGTACTGTATGCATATACGCATGTTGCCCCGCAGGGTGGCTTCGACGTAAGCAAGTGGCCGAATGTAAATGCTTGGCTTGAGCGTGTCGTGAAGCAGCCAGGCTACATACCGATCAGGGACGAAGACTGGTCGTAGCCCTGTTCTTGACTCGGCGTGCATACGATGTGCACGGAACTCACTCTCGTTGCTAAAGCGGGCTTGGACAGATGGCACTCTTGCAGCCTTCGACTATTTCTCAGCGCAATACATCTTCTCATCTGCTACAATCTTGGCACCATCGTGCTTCCTGCAAAGCACAGGCTGCAAGAACGACTTCGAAGAATTTCTTCTGGCTGTACCGTTCCTCCAGGCATTAGATAGGAATGGTAATTATGCTGCCAAAGAGTGCTACAACCACATAGAGGCTCTGAAGACCACAATTAGTCAGGTGGTTGGCGCGCAGCACTCTAGCAATAGCCAGACTGATGTGGCGACGAATTCAGCAGCATTTGGCGGCATTACAGCATCGCAAGCAGCTACTGTGCCAGAGTACGCCACGCCTGGCAATGTAGATGGTTCAAGGGAGTACCCGCACTTGCAGGACTTCTTGAACCAGCCGACGATTGATCTCGACTTTATGAAACTGGCGGCATGTGGATAGACTGGAATGACATCGCATGGCCTGATATGGGACAGTTCAAAGGCACACTGTAGCTTCTTGATTAGGCTTGACGCTGGGCCTATTAGAGGGCACCACACGTTGAACAGCATGTGAAGCTCCGTTTGTAACAGCTCGATTGGATGCTCGGGTATCTGCAAGCACGCTGTGTGACAGCGGCGACTGAGCTGGCACAGCTGAATCAGCCGCAGTCTCCACATATGGCTAGATCTGGTTCACCGGTGTTCAGCTTCACTTTCGAGTAACAAACGCACACACCACCTCAAAAGCTGTTGATCCTACGAACACATCAGCAGATAATAGTAACATACCGACTATCTGGCATGGCTACGACTAACGGGCATGCGGCCAACAGCCCCATGGCGATCATAACAGCAGCACTGCCTGGACTGTCTGATGCAGACTTGGAGCGCATTGGAGACCACGTGGAACGACCTCCGACGTGTACAGAAGCTGAAGAGGAAACAATGCCTGACGAAGTAGTGAACCACCTCTGCAGTGACTCACTAGGAAGTGGATTACCTACCAGCCGTCCCCGCTCTGCAACACGATCACAGTCTCGTTCAAGGTCTGGCTCAAGCCGCAGATCAAGCGTCAGTGAGGAGTCTAATCACGGACCACTTGGTGATAACGCAGCACCAGTCGAGCTGTTTCGCCAACGCCGTGGATCTTGGACCAAAGAGAAGCCGAAAAGGAGTGGTAGATTGCGCATCCCCCGAGATCGAGCCGTCATCGTGCGTTGGGAGCAACAAGGCGAGGACAGGTCGTGGGAGCTGCACTCAATCACGATCCAGAGTCCATACATCCGCCAGGCTTTGCAGAAGGTGTTCGAGAATTATCCAACAGTGAGCACCGAACTGGATGACCTAACCTTCCGACCACCATTCCACGAGTTCTTTTTCCGTTGGCAACGCTTCCACGATCTCATCGAGTGCGAAACTGACGAGAAAGTTCGCGAACACTGCAAGTTACTACAGGATACCCTGAAGGAAGTGCTTCAGCCACAAATCGATCGTGCTACCGATCTGAGAAAGAATGGCGTCGTAACTTTCGATTACCTGTGGACGCTCTTCGAACCTGGCTCGGAGGTCTATGCGAAGATCGACGAACAGGATCGCTTGTTCTTGGTGGATGACTCGTATCCAGGCGAACAGAATAGATCCCCCTTCTATGAGGTGCTCTGCAGATACATTGACTATGATGGCGACAAGCTCGGCTTCGGCACAGCAACACGGCGCATAGGTCACTTCAAGGGTGTAAAGCCTATTACTGACTTGTCAGTACACCCAAGCAATGTGCGGCAGGGCATTGAAAGTCTACGTCGCAAGCTTGAAATTCGTGGACGGAGATTCTTACAGTACTGCGGCTTCCACTACAAGCAATACTCTGGCTTCTACTGGCAGTACGATGACGACAGATGGCCGAAGAAGAAACATGTAAGTAGCCTCCTCGTGAGTCTTGTGCTGCACTAACGACCAACAGATGGATCAAGGTCGGATCGTGATTGATACGCAAGCCTTCACACAGGAGAACCGCTCCGATGCACCAACCCTGGACCCTCTCGACTCTGCTGTCCGAGGACGCTCTAGAAGCAACAGTGTCGGCTCATGGAGTCCACCCAGGCAACGATACCGGAGGAGATATTCTTCGTCAGATCCCGAGGATCAGGACGACAAGGAAGAACAGCTCGAGCTACCAGACGACCGCCTCGTCTATTGCATTCCCACGATTCGTGGCTTCGATCTCACGAGCAAGAAGTGGGCCGCCTTCTCTGTCATGTCAATCCAAGAAATCGACTGGAGCATACATGCTTTCCAGAAACTTCTGCTCAAAAAACAATACAAGAACATGATCCTTGCCTTCGTCAAGGCGCATACCACTTCGATCGACGAGTTCGACGATGTGATCAAAGGCAAAGGGCAGGGCTTCATTATGCTACTCAGCGGCGACCCTGGTGTCGGCAAGACCCTGACTGCCGAAAGCGTCGCAGAAGAAATGAAGCAGCCTCTATATGCCATGAGTGCTGGCGAGCTCGGCGGCACCACATACGATGTTGAGACCTCCCTCCAACGAGTATTGAAACTCTGCGCTAAGTGGCACGCAGTCCTTCTCATCGACGAATGCGATGTCTTTCTGGAGCAGCGCACCACGGCAGATCTCGAGCGCAATAGACTCGTCGCCGTCTTCTTACGTCTCCTCGAGTACTACAGAGGAGTGCTCATCATGACGACTAACCGCGCGGCCGCTGTTGATCAAGCCTTCCAATCACGCGTTCACCTGTCGATCAACTACCCTAACCTCGATGCGGACTCTAGGAAGCGCATCTGGCAGACGTTCACGTCTACGGAAGAGAAGAGGAGTGAGGCTTCAGGCATCACCGCAGCGCAGCTGGATGGACTGGCTGAGCTCGCCTTGAATGGAAGAGAAATCAAGAACATCGCCAGGTCGGCTCATTTGCTCGCCGCTCGCGATGAGGTGCCGCTCGACTATGAACATCTGCAGACTGTGCTGGATGTGAAGCTCGGTCGGGAAAAATGTACTCCTCAGTGATGCATTCTGCGGCATGAGCGTCGAAGCTACTATTCAGAAAAGCAAATATGATTGTGTGCTATTGTAGATGGGATAGACTAGCTCCGACGGAAGTGGACCCAGGTAGGCCGACTGAATAAGCTACGTGGACTATTGTTTCAACCTTGGACTGTTTTCTTCAAGGCCTTCAATCAGTTGGCATGATGCTATGCTTACAACCCCATGGCATGTAGCTATGGAGAGCTGGATAAAGCTCCAAAGTGCCAGCTCTCCGAAGCCGATCGTGAGTCGCACTTTTGCTATTTCCATGGCTTTGGTGGCATATCCTGAGCTGTTCCGTTCTCCTCCGTTCGGGCCGGTCGGTGAGTTCCCAGTGCGACTACGCTCATGTCACGCTCGATGAAAGTACTCGGGTTAGGTGGTGAACAGACTCATGTAGCACTTTATGTATGTATGTGCATCGTTATATACATCTATCTCTGCGAACGGATGTCAGCCATGACCACTTTATAGATCGCGTAGCATTCTCCCTGTGCTCAGTATCCTTCCCAAGCATTAGCCGCACCCTCAAGGTCATCCACATTCAAAAGATCAGCGCCTTCGTCCCACAGCAGTCTCCAAATGCCATTCCTAGTGCCTACTGGCCAAAGTGGCTGGTCCCAGTACCTGACCCCAATGCCCTTGCCATGCGCTGTGGCGATCTGCTGTTTCAACAGTGCGCTCTGCGTAGCGTTGAGAATGGCATTCCTGACAGTGCCAAACTGGCTCGAGAAGCTGACACTAGCGATCCGCGAGACGTCTGAGGTGATGTTGCTGGCCGTGCTGTTAAGAGCAGCAAGCGGCGCATCATAGAAGTAGTCTCGTGGGGAGACGCCTTGGACTTGGTTCAAAGGAGTGTTGCCAGTACCAATGACAGTGACAGGACCGGCTGTGACGCCTCCAGTTGTGCCACTGAATGTAGTAAGGTATCCGGCATCCCGCAATGGCTTCAGTGCCTTGACCACTGCTGGGAATGTGGTTGGTCCATCTGTTTTGACATCTACAAACAAGTACAGGGTCTGTGCATTGTTTGTATCGTACACGCCATTCTTCGTTGGACCGTTCGTTAGATATGAGCTGTTCGGATTCTGGGCGCGGAGCACAGATAGGATAGGCTGGATGTAGAGGCTGTCGAAGGTTCGCTCGCGCTTGAGGGCGGATTGCTCGTGGCCGATGTAGAGAGTACCGTTGTAGAGCCAAACGTCAGCCTCGACACTGATGGCGCCGACGGAAAGGGCCGAGAAGAAGGGAATTGGTCGCCAGTAGTCGTTGTGGGAGTGGAGTTGCTTAGGGATGATTCCCTGGGTCAAATCGGTAGGGTAGGTATAGAGTGGTCCAGAGTGAGCATTTCCAAGGATCTGCTGCAATGGATGAGAGAGGGGGATATCGGACTGTGCTGTTGCGAAGCCAAGGGCCAACGCTGAGGTGAGCAATGTGGACAGCATGTCGTTGGCAGTGTGAACAAAAGAACACCGGGATGACCTGACTTTTGCAGCATATCTACGCCTTGTATGAAGTGCTGTCGTCTCGGTCGGGAGCTAGAACTAGCCAATACTGCGATGACGAAGTCGGCCAGGAACAAGACGACAACCTTACATGTAAGCATGCCGCCTGGCCAATGCAGGACGCACGTGGTGGATGGTGGATATTCAGAAGATGGATGAGACGATGTTGCCAGCCACGTGTGTGCCGAACGCCGGTGACACCATAATAGCAATACGTACATGTAGTTCTAGAACTATCCAGCAGCCCAGCGGAAAGGCATGTTTTTATCAGATCAGTGAGTGCTCTGTAGAACTATTCTGGCAGCTCAATATCCTACACCGCTGGCCGCCTGTTTCGGCTCTCAAAAGTCTCTGTTTCCCTCTTTTGCCCATATCACGGCGAATGTTGGTGTACCCACCTTGATCGTAGAATGTGTGAATCATCGTCCACTTCTAGTCACTACCTGCTTTTTCGAGATGTGCATGTGCACAAAGAGCTACACTTCACGTCCGTATGGCAACTGCGACTCTCCACGACCTTATACGCAGCAAGTCCTGCTCCCCCAACATCACCACATGACTATACACGACCCAACTCGACATCATGGGAGGCCATTCTTTCACCCAAGCCTCTGCGAAGGACCAGCCGACATTGAAGACACCACGCATGACACCACCAGAGTACAATCGACTCAGAGCACAGTACACACGACAATTGCAGGACTACTTCGTCAACAGCACGGACGTCAAGCCTCTGAGAGAGGCGCCAGAGAAGGCAGACTACGGAGACATAGACTTCATGGTCACTGCGCCCTCCGACCAGGAACTCGATCCCATGGATCTGGCCACAAAACTTGGAGCGAGAGCAGTCATCGCCACTGGCGGAGGGGATCATAGGCAGTGCCACCTTGCAGTACTCAAGGACGGAAACCGATCTCCTGCGCCGCCGACGCTTTACCGGCAAGACCATGGCAAGCCAGGTGAGCAGACCTTCACAGAAGAAGAGTATGCTCAGATTGACGTCGAAGTCATTGCTCCGGAGAAAGCCGAGTGGCTGTACTTCTACAAATCCTATGGAGATCTTGGAAACTTGCTTGGTCGAGTCGCGCGCAACCTTGGACTCACTGTCAGCGATAGTGGTATTTGGCTACGCATACAAGAGCTAGATGACCACAGACTAGTCCAGCACGTCCAGCTTCCAAGACAGAACGGAGAGCTCTACTTATCTGGTGATACTCCCAAGGTCGCCGAATTTCTTGGGCTCTCCTTGGAAAAGTGGCAAAGAGGCTTCAGCACCATAGAGGAAATGTTCCGCTGGTTGGCAGAATGCCGCTTACTCTCCGCAGATGCCATGCGGGCCAAGCGTAATAGATCCACAGATCGTCAGAAGGAACAGAAGCGGGTCGTGTACAAGAGGTTCTTCGACGAGTGGCTGCCAGCGCACTTCGGCCTCGATACAAAGGAGGAACCAACACCCGAAGACGACGCCAAGAGCAAGGCCGCCCTTCGAATCAAGCGCAATCAAACCGCAGAAGGAGCTATCGACTTTTTCGACAAGCGCGCAAAATATCAGCAAATGCGCCGCGCACTCATTCTCTCCATCAACAACCAAACAGCAAAGCACCTCCTCAAACCCATCGTCCAAAAGCACAGCGGAAGCAAAGGCCTCAAGCTAGCAGAGCAGCTCCGAGCGTTCACGCGCTGGCTCGAATTCACTGGTGGAAAGCCATGTATAGCGAATGCAGCACACGCCGACGAGGAGTCCCAGCTGCACCATTTCCTTGACAATGATGATAGGACGAAGTTCAAGGATGAAGCTTTTGTGGATGCATTCGTGGGCGAGAACTGGGAGAAGCTTAAGATGCTCGAACGACAGCGCACGAAGGCGCTTTGCGAGGCTGGGTTGACGAAGATACCGCTGCCGGAGGAGTAGAGGAGCAAGACGCCCCTGGTTCGAGCCTTTGATCTTGTATCACAGCTAGCCCTTGACCATCCCGGGTACCCATATTGGTACTTGAAATTTGCGCACGAACGTGGATCTCTCCGGGTCTGGAATTATGCCCATAACAACTCGATGCTAGAGAGTACCGGCTACACCTAACGCGAAGCTTTATATTGGCTCACGGTGCTGAAATCTGGCTCTTTCGACGAGAGATATATCTCCACAGTTGCTCGGTCCACGAGCACTGATCATCATTGGTCCTCTTGCAACCAGGGTTCCGAGCCCCTCTGCTGCTTCTCGTGCAAATGCTGAAGTAACGATGCGTTCTTGGCGGACCACTCTATCATAAAAGCAGAGGGGACTGTGAATCTAAGACATCGCAGAAGAACATGTCAGTTCAAATGAATACCACACATAACTTCCAGCAGATTTCAGGAACAACTCCTCCCTGGCATCCGCCCACAGCCCCGATGATGGCTCAAACACACCTCATCCGGCACGCAATGTTCAGGCGTACAGGACCATGCTACCAATGATTGCCACGGTCAATGCTGCAAGGCTTCTAGCCATCTTGAACGAGGTGGCGACATTGGCGTGATTGGTTCCACCATACTTTTTGCCGACATCGCAATCCTCGGTGCCCTCATTGGTTGCCTTGCTGATGCCGAAACTCAGAATCTGTAAGTCTGGTCAATACCTTTGCCTACGTGTAAGGCAAATATCACGTCAGGACTTACCGGATACTCGACGTTGTCGCAGTGACCATCGGGCTGGTTGCAAGTCCAGCGGTACCAGGGATAGACACCGCCACCGTGTGCTTGACCCTGCGCACAATTTTTGGCCGCATATGTCTGGAAGACAGCTGGTCCGTTGTGATCATCGTCACCATCTTGACCGACGCTCTCGATGGCCTTGTACCAGACTTGAGAGTAGTTCACAGATGTCTTGTAGTTCTCTGCGCCAGTGACGGTATAGTTGATGCCGCACGGAATGCCGTTGGCACAGATGTAGTCGCCAGTCTTGTACGTCTGATCGGGACGAGAGAATGTCTCGTCGATGTTGAAGCAGGTGGCAGCGTCAGGAAGCTTGCGGACAGAGAACGTAATAGGGTTGCCTTCGCCGTGCTTGTTGCATTTGTGAAACCATCTGCTGTTCATAGGCTGGGAAAGCGTGATGTTGACGATGGCATTCTCCGGTGAAGGGACAGTCGGAGCTGGTGGTTCTATATGCTGTGCTGATACGGATGCGAGAAGGACTGCTGCTGGTAAGAGCTGGAAGATGCCCATGCTGATGGTGAATTGAAGTTGTTGTCTCAGATGTGTAGGATGCTGTAGGAGAGATGGTATGCTGCTGTATGCTTAGATGGAGCAGGAGGAGTCAAGTAGATATTGATGATGTTGACGAGAGGGAGCACACAGGACGCACGAAGATAATATAATACCCGTCTGCCATCGTGCCTGCGTGTAGACAGGAGATGGCAGGAAGCGTCCGCTGGTTCGAGGAAGTCGCTACGAGACGCATTTTGCAAGGCACGATGTCGCAGTCAGGTAGTTCTCGTAGACGGCAATGATCTGTAGAGCGATGAAGTTGCAAGATGCCATTTCAGGAAACCGTGATAGAGTAAGCAAAAGAAGATGGAGAGAGCGATGTGGATGGACGTCGACCCAGTTGTTAGCCACTGTGGTCGAACTCATCTGTATCATTCAGACGCGTCGACTGAGCTGAGAGTCGCTGTGTGTTTTTGCTGTGGTCTGTGTGGCCATCGCTTAGTCTCGGCCTTCGAATTTCCGGGCTCTTCCACCGGAGCAACATCAGCGAAAGAGTGTCCGAGATCATCATGACTGCTTTCCCTCTATCAAGGTCATGTCGTGGCCAAAACTACCAGCAAAGGCCGCCTACCTCGCCTTGAAGAATCCAAACCGGCGCAATGCCTTGAGCTTAGCTGTACTGCAAGACTTGAAACACCAGCTCATCAAGTACAATACTTCTCCAGTCGACGGCAAGCTTCGATTGCTGCCTCCGTTCAGGCCGGAAATCTTACATGATCTGGAAGTGGCGACTTGTAACGACTCGCGAGCCACGATCAGCACCACATTATGCTGGCTGACTGAGGCGAGGAAATGGCGGCAAATACGCGAAGGACTTCCCAACGTTTTGGTATTACGCAGTGAAGGACCTGTCTTCTCCTCTGGACATGACTTGTCTGAGTTGCGAAACCTGTCTGTCGATGAAGTCAAGGACACCTTCTCGCTGTGTGCAGAGGTTATGCAGCTCATAAGAAGGTCGCCCGCACTAGTCATAGGATATATCCAAGGGCTTGCGACTGCAGCTGGAGCACAACTTGCATTATCGACGGACCTGCCCATCGCCGCCGCGGACACCGAATTCCAGCTCCCTGGATCTTCAATAGGACTTCCGTGCACTTCGCCGTCCACTGCTGTTTCTCGAAGACTCGGCGCGCCGTTCACGTACAGAATGTTGGCTCTGGCAGAACCGATACGTGCTGACAAGCTACCTGGCGGTGCCGTCGAGGTCGTGACTGATCAAGATGCACTAGAGCAAAGAGTAGCACAGGTCGTCACCAAGCTCGCGGAAAAGGGTGCTGCTCAACCGCAGGCCTTCGGGAAGTGGGCATTCTGGACACAGTTTGGCATTAGTGGTTCAACTTCCGCGGGTGGTCATGGTGGCGACGGCTATGAAGATGCTGTCACCTGGGCAGGGCGCGTAATGGCCTTGCACGCAAAGTCAGATGATGCAAAGGAAGGCATCTCCGCATTTTTCGAGAGACGAGAGCCTGAGTGGCAGACGTGATCTTGAGAGCTTCATACTGGTATCCTACCATCTCGAGCTCTTGGAAGACTTGCGACTTTGCACTGGCTCGCTATACGTCCAGCGGAACTGATTGGCTATTGGTGCCTGTGATCTACCACGTCCAAAAGTACCAAGCAATCACCGTCAATGAGATCACAGCCGAAATGCTAGAGCTAAAGCAAGGCAATACTGCCTTAGTTCGATGCTGCCACACAGCCTCAACAATGGATATTGCTAAAACGTTAAGTCATCCCCCAACGGCGGTTGTCGCAAGTCAGGTATTGTCAGAATGTATGTAGTGCTAGGGCTTTGTGGCAAGGAGCTTTCAAGCCCCGGTGCAAGAGCAGTGAATCGCACCTTTGACTGAACTCTGGTATACCTTGATTACACTTTTGCCAGACAATGCTGCTAAAACTGCCGATGAGTTTAGTCTATAAAAATATTTTGTCGGGTGTACACTCCCGCACCAGGGACGCCCGTCCTGCCGATATCCACATCATCAGTACCCATCTCGCCTTCTGCCTCGTTTTCGTAAAGTCGCTCGAGCACAGTGGAATAGTGGTGGTTTGTGGACAGATGGGTGGCAGTGCGGCCATCTGGCGCTCGTTCTGGACCAGACTCGTGTGCATTCGTGGCACAGCGTGTTTCACAGGATGTGGTGGATGTTGCGAGCTGGAACTGGGAGATGGCGCTTCTCTCGGCATACAGTGTAGATCTTGGTATCGCTTCCGAAGGAGGGCGAGGTACTGTTTCCAGCCTATCAGGCGGTCATTGAGATGGGCGCAGCGACATTGCGAGAATGGGGTGCGCTTTCTGGCGACGCAATGGGGTCGGAGAACCTCTGCGCCATTTTTTGCTATGCCTCAACCATATGCATCCTTAATCAGGCACAGCGCCAGTAATCATTGTTAGCTTGCTGTCAGATATACAGCTCCAGTGGGTCCATGGCAGATCGCGCTGCGGCCTCTTTGCACGACTGGCGGATTTTCACGACCCTGCGACATACCACAGTAGCGCCAGCCCTATCTGCGAGCCAACAACAGCAATTGCAAGCATGGCGCTATACACTCGCAGGCATCTTCCTGCAAAGCCCTGAGTCTGCATGAAGTGGTGGGAAAGCAGCTTCAAAGCGATGATCCAGACAATCGACCATATCGTAGGGAGGACTGCATCGACATCCATCCGCCCCCACAAAAGCAATGGGAAAGTAAATCGACACCAGACGCAGAACCGTAGGTAACCTGCGAGGATCATGACGCCCGCAAATGTCAGGTATGCTAAGTCGTAGAGATCTTCTAGAAAACATAGTCGGCTATATGGGTTGCCAGTTTTCTCAAAGGTATCGCCCAGCATTTTGTTGGTCGCGTTGCCAAGAATGTGTAAAGCCATGTCGCGAACTGGTCTTGGATGTCGTTTCGTGGGCCCTGCGATTTGATTCGGAATCTTTTGCCGCCTAAAAAGAGCATCTTGAACTGGAGAGACGATGCTGAGATGACCCATTTCGAGGACGATCCATGCTGTCCTCAAAGGCAGGGCGAAGGCAGAACGCTGTGCCATTCGTGTCGTTGGTGTGATGTACCTATGCAATTCTCAATTCTAGCTAGTCAGCATGTTCACATGGCTTCAAACACGTCCCAGCACGGAAGTGACCAAGCTATCATATCTCGAACGATGATACTGCACGACTGTCCGATCACGCTGCTGATTGATTGCATACTGGCGGCCTCGAACCGCGGTATTGCTTTCGCTTCGAAGTGGGAAAGTCTTCATCTTTGCGACTCGTTATCGTGCCATTGGCCAAAGCTGTATTGTCATCGACAGCATAACTGTACACGTTCGTCTTTGGTCTGGCTGATGTCTCAGAGAAGAGATAGACAACGAGTCCGTATTAGTTAGCCGCGGAAGTAAACTCTCGGAAGGCACCGGGACGGAACCAGCTTCTGCCAGATGTTTCAAGCTCGACAGCTTGTTCTGCATGAGCTCGACCTCGCCGTCGACCTCACTTCACCTCAATTCCGCCCTTAAGATACCCATCCTTCTCTAGCTGAGCTGCGGCGGAGCTCCACATCGACCATGCAGTCCATCCGGCAACCTCTAACGCGTGCCGTCCGCGGCGCTCCTTCTGGTCTTACAAAATCTGTAGCTCCTGCGACATATGCAACTATCTCTGCGAGCGATGCTCCTGGCCAGCCTACTGGCTATGCGAAGACTGGTCTGAATTTGCGCGTTACAAAGGACACGAGGGTCATATTTCAGGGCTTCACCGGCAAGCAGGGAACTTTCCACGCATCGCAAGCCATCGAATATGGCACGAACGTTGTCGGCGGCACAAACCCAAAGAAGGCTGGCAGTGAACATCTCGGCAAGCCTGTTTTTGCGAACGTTTCAGAGGCAGTCAAGCAGGTGCAAGCTGATGCGAGTGTCATCTTCGTGCCTCCTCCGCTTGCTGCGGCTGGAATTGAGGAGGCTTTGACAGCAGAGATCCCACTGGCAGTGTGCATCACCGAGGGTATCCCGCAACACGACATGGTGCGCATTACGGATATGCTCAAGACTCAGGACAAGACGAGACTGGTGGGGCCCAACTGCCCTGGTATCATTGCGCCGGTAAGTACTATCCTTATCAGTTCTGGCTGCACGCACTTTTGCTTTCTCGTGATGAGACTATTACAACAATACAATATGATAGGAAGAGTCTGACCCGTCTTCTGGTGGGAATGCTTGAGAAAACAATACTCTGAAACAGCCGATGTATCCTTGCATTGTATACTCAACATCAGCAACAGCATAGGAGCACACAAAGCTGACAGCATCGATCACTAGGGCCAGTGCAAAATGGGCATTATGCCTGGCTTCATCCACAAGCGCGGCCGCATCGGTATCGTTTCGCGATCAGGAACCCTCACCTACGAAGCTGTCAACCAGACCACGCAAGCCGGCCTTGGCCAATCGCTCGTTATCGGAATAGGCGGCGACCCTTTCTCCGGAACTAACTTCATCGACTGCCTGCGCGTCTTCCTCGCCGACGAGGACACCGACGGCATCATCATGATCGGAGAAATTGGTGGATCTGCGGAAGAGGATGCTGCAGATTTCCTGAAGGAGCACAATGTTGGCGGTAAGGATGGCAAGGGCAAGCCTGTAGTCAGCTTTATTGCTGGTATCTCAGCGCCACCTGGCAGGAGAATGGGACACGCAGGTGCCATTGTAAGTGGTGGAAAGGGTGGTGCGGACAGCAAGATCTCCGCGTTGGAGGCTGCGGGTGTGACTGTGGAGAAGAGCCCGGCGAGCTTGGGCAAGACCTTGAGGGAGCAGTTCATCCAGAGAGACCTGCTCTAGATCGATGGTGAGAGTAGGTTATGCTGAACAGTGATTGCTGCATTTGCGGTGAAGGAATATCTTGGGCATTAACTCGATACCATGCTAGGCGCTTTGTACAGGTCTGACGTCTGAATTGAGTGAGTAGCGTGTATTCAACAAGCGATATGCTGAAATGTTCTCAGATGCTTCTAGCGTTGAAAGCTCATGACGATCTTGCTCATGGTAGCATTCTGATATACTGGTACCAGCAAACGGCGTTCTTGCGCGGCGTTGAAAATGCGGTGAGGACAATTCTCCAGCTTTCCCCTTGGCAAGCCCGGGAAAAGGTCTACACCACTGATCTTTGTCTCAATTTCGCCCATGACCCTTAGACGATCTAGCATAAGGTCAGACAGCCTGGGCCGGAAGGGCTTTGAGGCCGTGGGGTGTCAAGTGAGAAAACAGGCGCAAATGCACTGCTACATACGTGCAAGCTCTTTCGCAGAGAAGCAACGCCAATCTGCTGCAGACACTCCGAGAGCTATTGCAGAACACTTGACAGGCGCATTTTTGAAGACATACACACTATCCAGCATCTGGTGGTCGTGTCGCAGTCATGCTTGAGCGTGCTAGGCATGGAAGTCGCTATCGTGGAATTGGAGCAGCGGCACGAGCTGGCCAAGCATATGACAGCGGACATCGATGCCGAGAGACTGGGGTGGAGAGACTTAGATCGGTCGATTATGTGGTCTGGAATGCGCAGGTCCTCAACCTTCAAGATACGGGTTTTGAGGTCTGGTCAAGCAGTCCTTGTACGAAGAAGTGCCATTGGCATAGCGCCATACTTCCGAGCCATTACTGTGGTGTTGTTCGGAACTGAATCTGGCTTTTGTAGCATCAAGACTGGTGCAATTTTATCGATACATACTCGTAAACAGCGCGTGTCCTGGAGACTTCGCCGGCGGGAACTGCTACATTGTTTTGACAGCCAGTCCTATGCCTGTCGCGTCAGACTGCTCATCAACGGATCGATTACTAGCCTCCTTACCATTTGCACTCCCTCATCCCGAAGTGGAAGACACTGGCATTTTTCCTTCGCGTGTTGTCCGGAGTGCCACTACTCTCTACAGTAAGGTGGACCACGGCGAAATTGGAATCACTGTAGACCTGCGTGTCCATATTATTGGAAGCCTGGACACACAACTCTGGAGCTATGTCCGTCAAGCTTTTGAATCCTCGCACGAACTCCTCGCGCGAAGTAGCACGAAAGCGGTGCGGTATTGAGAAGGTCATTTGGAAGTCTTCAGTCACGCTTATCCATGGTGCTTGTCGATGGTCAAAGTTTCTATGGTTGATAGTGTCTAGCTAAGAGCAAACGATGTTATCACCGTCGCAGTCTCCTATGCTACTCAAAGTTTTGCACATCTCTGATCTGGAGATCTGATCGAGCCACTCATGACGAGGCAATAGAACAGCCAAGCGACAAGAAGGGAAATCCTGGAATGGATGAATGATAGAGGAGGATGGCTGGCATATAGAGATGCGAGAGGCGAGAGTATGGTGACGTTGGTTGGGGCCAGTAGTTCTGCACTGCCACATGTGGCTGAGAAAGCTTGTGCTTGGGTTCGCGGAAGGGAGCACATGCGGAGGGTGTCGTCGTCAGTAGCGTCTACCAGTTGTCTCTATTCTACAGTACCTTAAGCTGGAGCCTCACACGAAAATC
The DNA here is from genome assembly GCA_000504385.2 of Exutisphaerella laricina CBS 326.52. NCBI lineage: Eukaryota > Fungi > Ascomycota > Dothideomycetes > Mycosphaerellales > Mycosphaerellaceae > Exutisphaerella > Exutisphaerella laricina. The sequence goes on from KZ106746.1 coordinate 62,966, forward strand.
CTACAGCAACGAGACCATCTCTTGCACAGCAAACTAATTTCTCTTTCTGCACAATATATTGACGACTTGAGGCGCACCGGAATAACTCACGGAAACGCTTCTGAACACCGCCTATCATGGCGCAGACCAACCCCAACGCGTGAGCAGTCGCAGCAATCAGTACGATATAGGCGATCACGTACTGACTGTATTAGGATCAACGTGAACGATCCGGGACTCATCACGCTTGTCAACAAGCTGCAAGATGTCTTCACCACAGTTGGCGTACGTGACGTGTCCGCAGGTTCTCAAAACAGAACAGCTTGAAACTAACCAGACCGTAAACAGGTGCAAAACCCCATAGATCTGCCCCAGATCGCCGTGGTGGGATCACAGTCCAGTGGAAAAAGTTCGGTGCTGGAGAACATAGTAGGGCGGGATTTGTAAGAGCGAGAGAGATAAACATGGCTGGCTTAGTCGCATACTGATCACCTTCAGTCTACCTCGAGGAACGGGTATTGTCACCCGAAGACCGCTCATCCTCCAGCTCATCAACCGATCACCCCCCGCGAAGCCACAAACGAACGGCGAGACGGACAGCGAGAAGGTCGATGGCACGAGCGACAAAGAAGCCAATTCACATGAATGGGGCGAGTTCTTGCACATACCTGGCCAGAAGTTCCACGACTTCAACGCCATTCGTGATGAGATTGTCAAGGAGACCGAGAGCAAGACTGGCCGAAATGCTGGCATTTCGCCTGCACCCATCAACCTCCGCATCTACTCGCCTAACGTTCTCACTCTTACACTAGTCGATCTGCCTGGTCTGACGAAGGTGCCCGTTGGGGACCAGCCAAGAGATATCGAGAGGCAAATCAGGGAGATGGTGCTTAAGCAGATCCAGAAGCCAAATGCGATCATACTTGCAGTGACAGCAGCGAACACCGATTTGGCCAACTCAGATGGTCTCAAGCTGGCGCGAGAGGTGGACCCGGAGGGTCAGCGAACAATTGGTGTGCTCACAAAAGTTGACTTGATGGACGAAGGAACTGATGTCGTTGACATTCTGGCCGGTCGCATTATCCCACTCAGGCTAGGCTACGTCCCTGTGGTCAACAGAGGTCAGCGCGATATTGAGACCAAGAAGGCCATCTCATACGCCTTGGAGAACGAGAAGAATTTCTTTGAGAACCACAAGGCATACAGGAATAAGGCATCATACTGCGGCACACCATACTTGGCACGAAAGCTCAATCTCATTCTGATGATGCACATCAAGCAAACACTGCCGGACATCAAAGCGCGTATCCAAGCATCACTGCAGAAATACTCGCAAGAGCTTACGCAGCTCGGCGACAGCATACTCGGAAATCCTGCGAACATCATCCTCAATATCATCACAGAGTTCTCCAGCGAATATCGAACTGTACTGGAGGGTCACAACGCAGAGCTGTCGTCCATTGAGCTTTCTGGTGGTGCACGTATTGCGTTCGTGTATCACGAGCTATACAGCAACGGCGTGAAGGCGGTGGACCCATTTGACCAAGTCAAAGACATCGACATTCGAACGATTCTTTACAACTCTTCTGGCTCTTCCCCGGCACTTTTCGTTGGCACGACAGCTTTCGAGCTCATCACCAAGCAACAAGTCAAACGTCTAGAAGAGCCATCGCTGAAGTGTGTCAGTCTCATATACGACGAACTGGTTCGCATTCTCGGACAACTGGTAAACAAGCCGCTCTACAGGAGGTATCCACAGCTTAAGGAGAAGCTTCACGCAGTCGTGATCGCATTCTTTAAAAAGGCCATGGACCCTACGAACAAGCTGGTCAGGGATCTCGTGGCTATGGAGGCGTGTTATATCAACACCGGACACCCAGATTTCATCAACGGGCACCGAGCCATGGCTATCGTTAATGAGAAGCATAACGCATCGAAACCTGTGCAAGTGGATCCGAAGACTGGCAAGCCGCTCCCAGCCAGCGCGGCGCCGCCTCGTTCAGCGAGCCCTAGTCTCGATCTCAATGGTAACAACAACGAATCAGGCTTCTTCGGATCGTTCTTTGCCAGCAAGAACAAGAAGAAGATAGCTGCTATGGAGCCTCCGCCACCCACACTCAAGGCTAGTGGCACTTTGAGTGAGAAGGAAACTCAAGAGGTCGAAGTGATCAAGCTTCTCATCACATCGTACTACAATATTGTACGGAGGACGATGATAGACATGGTGCCCAAAGCCATCATGTTCAACATGGTCGAGTAAGCCGAAATCGTGATGGTGCTAGCCAGATCTATGCTAACAAACGTACAGGTACACGAAAGATGAAATGCAACGAGAGCTCCTCGAGCAGATGTACCGCACACAAGAACTCGACGACCTACTCAAGGAGAGCGATTACACCGTCAGGCGGCGAAAAGAGTGTCAGCAAATGGTCGAATCACTCAGCAAAGCTAGCGAGATTGTCAGTCAGGTGCAATAGGCGAAGCATATGGGGCGCAGGCAGTAGTAGACGCGAGATGGCAACGGCGGCGTTGTGTTGGATCTCTTGCAAGGCGTCCTGAGTTCCTTATTGTGTTCTGGATTGATATCCCTGGTTGTGCAAAAGACAACTGCGTATGGGCACAGATAGCGTTATGAAAGGCATAATTACACCTCAGGTCCACCTCGGATATCGAGAGAACAGGGATGCTGCTTCGTGTGATGCGCGCGAGCTATGGAGCCAAGCGACTTGAAGTCCACCTCTTTTTCAACATTGACAATGAGCTCTCCCTTTCAGGCGAATAACTCGTCGAGACATTGCCAGATTGCGCCATGAGGAATTGTATGCTATGGCATGCCAGGGCAAATGCTTGTGGAGACTTGCATCTTGGGATGCAGCGGAGGAGTGGTTTCGCCTTGGGACATGCTCAACCACCAATTAGTTCTACCACTGCAGCAGCAGCAATACCGGCCACAGTGATACGTAAACCAGAGTACGTACTGCATAACCTTGTGGGACTCAAATGGGCTACGTCGTCGCAGATACATTGCAATATCGCAAAGATCATGCGTTGACATGCAACGTCTGCATGATGATCAACCGTGTAACAACGACCCTTCAATCGACCTGCAGAAGAATTTCTTCTTCTCTTGCTTCGCCGGGGGGGAAGTTTGAAGGAGCGGTGTGGTCCGCTGTTATAGATGAGGTTTGTAGCACCGGGCTCCAGCACGATGATGCAGCCGTGGCTGGTCGACCAAGCGCTGGGGGAGGAGGGTCTTGGTCCCTATCGGCTGTGGTTTCACTTTTAGGCTAGCGATTGACGGCTTCCTGCTGGGCTAATAAGGATAACATCACACAGTTTCTTGTGCCGAGATATCCTCCCCTGCAAAATATAAATTACTATTTAAACAACCTTGCCGGGCACGTGGACGGGGAGGTTGTTACATGCTCTCCTTGGCTTGTTGCAGCTGGTCAAAGACGTCCAGCAGCAGGTGCCTGAGTGCCTGACCAGCAACATTATTATTATTATGATTATTATTATTATTATTATTATTTCGAAGATTGTGCATGTCTGCATATAGCAGGGAGGGAGCGCTGCGAGAGATGCAATGTCGTGGATGGAGTAGGCATTCGTTCTTATGGCAACGAAGTGCTGGTACTGAAGACGCGTTTGATTGCAGTTACTGTTCATTGGAGTGCCAACCGCTTGGCGCCGTGCCATAGTGATGAAGATGATTGATGATCCGAAGATCGTCCTCCGTACTGTCAGCATCTATGTAGCGAAGATGCGGCGAAGAACATCCGTGTCTTGTACATCGCTCCCTGAGTAAGCTTCAGAGATGACGCATTTGGTCGCAGCGAGCATGCACAACGAGGTGCAAAGGTTGGCGGCAGGCGCAAACGTTGCCCTGCTGCGGGACACGGCCCCCTGTTCCACGGATTTGCGGCATCATGGGAAGTGAGGATCGTTATCAATCATCATTCGCGAACTGGGAACCCGGAGAAGATCGCTCTCACATCTCCGATGGGATGCGCCAAGCTCGCGGCGCACGCTTGTCGCCCAGCCTGCGAGGCTGTATCCGGGCAGCACACAGCGTGCGTCCAATGTGGTCGCCGTCTCCGGCTGTGCGGAGGTTCCGCGACACTTGCTGTGCTTTGCCGTGCGTTGCAAGTTGCCGCTGCGATGCGCGAAGATGCAAGCAAATCGGATGGCTGAGCACTCCGCAGGCAGGTGCGATCCATCGGCAATTTGAGAAAAGGGTTACGCTAATGCAGGTCCCCGACGCTAAGCGGAAGCCTGTGTCTCATGTCTGTGCCCGCTCCTGCATTCCACCCATGGGCCATAACCCTCTTGTTGTGCTCGAGTTCACAAGTGGTCGCCGGTCGCCTTTCGCCACCTCCTTCACAGCTTCACACGTTGCCGGTCTACGCTCACTCCTTCAACACCACAGTCGCTACATCCCAGAGTGCATCTCGTGCTGCCCAGAGCGACACGGAGCTCCGTCGTTCACACTCATTTGCACATTTCCGACAATAACAAACAGCCTCGACAATTGGATCGCCCTCGTCCATTCCAAGCAAGGCACATACCTCACCCGCCCCCTGCAGTACACAACACGCGGCATTTCGACAGCATGAGCTTGTAACAGCCTCGTCGACACTCATTGCACATCCATCCACACATCGCCGGCGCGGGTCAACAAGCGACAAACACCACCACCACCACCAGCGGCAGGCCCAGCATACACGCGTTCAGCGACCGCGTCGCTAGACCACCTCTTTGTCACCTCTTCATCAGCATCATCGCATCTGCGCTAGTCATTTCTTCACCATGAAGTCACTTTCCATCGCCGCAGTGCTCGCCTATGTGGGCGGCGTTGCAGCCTTTTGGCGCATGCCATGTCGCTCGCAGACCGGATTTGCTCGAATCGATCCTCTTGTCAACCCGGACAGCATCTCTGACCATGTTCACTCCATTACTGGCGGCGGAAGTGAGTACTCGACGACCGTAGCTTGGCTTCATGACGAATTAGTACTGACCATTGGCAGACTTTGGGCAAGAGATTAGCTTCGAGTCGCTCACTGCGTCAGACTCGTGCACCGCGTGCGCCGTCACCCAAGACCATTCCGCATACTGGACACCCGCGCTCTACTTTCAGTACGACAATGGCTCCACCGTCATGGTGCAGCAGGTCGGCGGTATGCTTGCATACTACCTCTATTACTTGGAAAACGTGGAGGCTTTCCCCGAGGGCTTCGCCATGATTGCTGGCAACCCGACGTACCGCAACTTTTCTGGTCCTTTCCCGGACGAACAGTTGAGCTCGTGGCCGACCGATCCTACCGACCAGTTCTTCCTCCAACAACGTGCTCTGGGCTTCAACTGCTTGAACTACGCGAAGACTCCAGAGGCGTCGCTCTACCGCCACACCTTTCCCTCGAAAGAATACATGGATGCCAATTGTGTCGACGGTCTCCGCCTCGAGATGGCTTTCCCAAGCTGCGGCAAGAAGGGTGAACTTGACTCCGCAGACCATCGTTCTCACGTCGCTTACCCCAGCTTGGTCAAGGAGGGCAACTGCCCAGAAGGCTACGATGTCCACTACCCATTCTTGTTCTACGAGACCATTTGGGCCACCGACTCCTTCGCTGGGGAGGCAGGCGAATTCCTTCTCGCTACTGGCGACCCAGTCGGTACCAGCTACCACGCTGACTTCGTCATGGGCTGGGAGTCTGCGGATTTCCTCCAAAGTGCTCTCGACACCTGTCAGAACCCCTCTGGCGAGATTTCGGACTGTCCTCTTTTCGACATCCAGTCGGATGCTGAGGCTGCGAAGTGTACCTTCAACGTGCCAGAGGCCTTACAGAACGATGACTGCCACGGTCCCAGGGAGGGACTTCCAGTTGGAGTACCTATTCAGTATGGACCAGAGCCAGCCACCGTCTACCCAGTCGCAGGTCGCGGAGGTCAAGCCACGTCAGCAGTCTCGCATACCTCCGCGCCCAAGACGTATACTCAGTCTGCTGTCAGCTATTCACCTGCCAATCCAGCGAGCACCAGCACTGCCGAACTTGGCATCATTGTCGCTGCCGCCTCTAAGTCCGAGGGCGGAAAGGACGCGCCAGGCTATGGCGCCACTGCCTCAGCTTCATCAGTCTCAACGTCGACATCGTCATCGTGTTCGTCACAAATCACCCAGGCTCCAGCTTACTCGGCACCGGTCTCTGCATCTGGTGACGTCCTGACTACCTCGTACATTACCAAAGGCAATGAGGTTATCGAGGTCGTCATCGTGGAGAATGAAGTCACAATTACAGCTACTGCTGCACCATCTGCTAGCAGCTACGACTCACCACCTGGTTACGCCCACAAACACAAGCGACACCTCGAGAAGCACCAGCGCCGACATAACATGCGTCACTAATCAACATTATACCAGTCATCACAGTTCTGTTGATCCATGGTGCAGCATTGGGTGGCGTAAGTGTAGGATATCGACATTGAGGTTTTTTGAAATGGCATTGGACACAGGAAACGAGAAGGCAACATACATGGTGTCACCACCGGGGCGCCACGGCTGGTCCTGCGCGACTGTTACATACTCAACGAGACCGATGGTGCTATGAGCGCGGCATTGCATTTACCACAAGACAGCCGTACAGCCATTGATTGAGCTGGAGGTGACCAGCGACATCGCGGCACCTTTTTTCACGGCCTTGAAGAACTTTTAGCGCGGAACACTTTGTTCGATTCTGTTCATGCATGTCTCAAGTCATTCTATTCTCCTTCCATTCGCGTGGCTTGGACCAGAGCAGCATGTCTCACTTACACGCCACGAGACGTCGCGTTGCGTGTTATGTGTTGACACAAAACACTCGCCGTTGGCATACAAGATGGTCTACCGTTGATGTCTACCATGGCCAGCTGATAATCCAGATCTTCCACCTCGTCTACTAACGTCACTGATAAACATGGACAGGTCTCCTTACCAACAGCTTCCCATCGCTCACCCCGAGTTCAAGAAGAAACGCGCAGTGGCCAAACGGGTCCCGACGATGTCGTAACCTGCGACGCTGCGATTGACAAACAGCGAGTCCTGCTGACGCTATCGAAGTCGATTTCCCTGATCGCCAGTCTCTTTCAACACGCACATCAATTTTCCAGTACTGATTTTCACCAGAAGCTGCATAAATTGCACTATCAGCCGAACTGCCGCCAAGCACGAGGCGTGCGTTCAAGCCACGATCAAGAAGACGACTGGTTGAAGTTGCTTCTACGAGCACGACATCTACGATGCCTATCCCTCGCAAGGTCACGCCACGACCAGGACGTACAGATTGGGATCCTTTAGTCAACATTATGAGACTTGATGATGCACCACAGCTGCCATCGCTGCCCGCCAATGTCGACTCTGCTTTTCCTGCTGCGGCTAAGCGATGGGAGGTTTCGTCCCCGCCGTGCCCACTGCCAATTGAGGAGCATGGCAAGATATACAACAGCAAAGTTCGAGCAGTGAGTAGAGTACAGGCCGAGCCTAGATCATCAGCGATTGCCCTCAGATCGTCTTCGTTTACTTTGCCACCTTCTCCAACTTCGACAGTCGTCAATAAAGCCGAATTCTGGAGCGGTCGTCCAATCCCTTCGTCACCAGGGACTTCCCATCGACAAGCCACTTCGCAGCCAGAAGGCATGATGCCACGGGAGGTCAGGACTTCGAGCAATAACACCCACGACATTCAACCGCGAGCACCCCCATCGCCACCTCGCAGCTCACGGTCATCATCACCTGCCTCTTCTATCATCACGGCAATCCGTGCAAAAGATGCACCTCCTCGCAGAACCTTACCATCGCCCCCACAGAGCATTCGAAGTGCGTCTCCAGACAGCGCAAGCACCTTCACCACTGCACAAGACCCCTGGTCTCTCGGCTCCAACCACAAATCCTCAACAACAGCACCATCACTGCCCAAGATCACTCCCATCCGTCGCGTCGTAACAGAAATGCCCCCTCTCCTTGATTCTAAGCTCAAGATCCGGCAGTTGGAAGCAGACAAGAGGAAACTGGAAGAAGACCTCGACCACGCCCATCGTCGCGCAGCAACCGAAAAAGAAAAAGCCGATGCTGCGACGCGCGAGGCGAACAGATTCCGCAAATTGTACTTGCAGCAGAATCGACAGAGCGTGATTTCGAGGCGAGAGCAGAGGATCTTGCGGGACGCACTTGAAGCATTGGAGGAAGTGTGGTTGTGAGCAATCGACAGCAAAGAAAACTTAACGACGAATTCTCCTTTTTTTGGGATCAAAGAGTTTGAATGAGATGTAGTCATGACGGGCTGTTTTATTTATTTATGTATTTACTTCTTCTAAGAAAGCGGGCGGTTGGGGAGCGGGGGGGGGGAGGTCGGAGTACGGTCTAGCAGCAGCAGCTCTTATATCATCATCAGCAGTCCCCCAAAATTCTATAAGCAAATCCGCCGCCGCCGCCACCCATCATCCCTCCTCCCCCTGCCCCTCCTCAGAATAGTGCCAATTAGCAGGATAGTAGTTCCTTACTTCACCACGCAAAGAATAGCATTAGAAATATGGCTTATGAGCAGAACAGAAAAGGCAATCCGTCGTGGTACATGCAATAAATTCACTCGGGAGACGGTTATCCCTCAACGCCGGCCGTTCGAAACCATTCCCTTGAGCACGTGCCGGGCGGGGTTCTTGATGTTTGCATCGCTGGGGGTGCAGTTCTGCGAGAAGAGGGATCGTTGTAACAGAGCAGAGAGTGAGAGAGAAACGGGTAGAGAGGAATTCAAGGGCGAGCGTAACCTTATAGGAATGATGGCGGCGGCGGTGGTGGTGGTGGTAGGAGGTATCTGCCACGATGCGTACAGGGTGTAGTGGATGATGGTTCTCAGAAGTGGTGATCGAGGGATGCTGCCTAGTACTCGTGTTGCGAACGGAGGGAAATGGTCTGCTTTATCTTATCACCGCCGAAGACATGGTGCTGGATCATATGCCTTCGTGGCACGAGTATGACATGTCAAGATCTACACTATGGCGCCACTGAGTGAGGAGTCAAGGAAGATGGTGTTGACGATGAGTGGGATGGTTCAATGTTACTATGGCGTTGTAGGTGCTTTCGTCAGTCCGTGTCATTAGCTCCCATAATCGACGACCTATTTTGCGGAATCGAAGGAAAACGTTCAGCTCTATGTCTATGGTGATGGCGTACAGCACCTGTCTGTGGTGTCAACGGTCCTGTCTTCCACGCCAAGCGCATAGGCCGCAAGTATGAGAGATATCGAGTCTAGATCATGGCACCACCTGCTGTTAACTTGCCAAATGTAGCACTTCATGTCTTGTCATGAGGTATCTTCGGTACTAATCTCATGACACTCTCGCTATCCTCGTCTTTGATATGTCTCTCTTCCTCTTGCTCAACTATTGTCGTAACATGAATACCTGGTATAGGCGCTGTCCGATTTGCGCTAAACATGTTGTCGAGCATCGGATTGCTTCCGTTTCGTGTACTCTGTGTACTCTGGCTTCCACCTTCCACCACTTCTTTCAGATCTCGAAAGTCATTCCCGCCCAGCTTCCTGCCTAAACGGGATAAACGACTTGGCTTTGAGCGTGAATCGTCGTGATGGTTTTGTTGGTGATCAGCAGTGCAGCTGGCTGTCGACTGGCCGGCACCACCGAGTTCAAGCGGGTCGACGTGTCGAGAGCCATAGCTACTGTGCTTGAACAGCGTTGGGAAATAACGGGATATGCACCCTTTCAGTGTGGGAAGACAACTGCAAAGGATTCCAACATTGACCTCCATACTTGACCACAGCGCTGCAAGTGGATTTTCCCAACTGACATCATCTGTTCTCGACACTGCATAGAGACCAGAGAGACGGAGGATGGACATGACGCAAGTCACACCTGCACGAGATCAGCACGCGTTTACTGTTCCAAGCTTGAGCCCGACTCACCTCCTAAGCCGAATACTGCCATGAGGATGTATCTCTGTTTTCTAGGCAAATTCAAACTCTTTAACACAGGAAGAGGCAGAGCTGCGGTGCAGATATCGGTGATGATGTTGACGGCTGCATTTGAGAACCTGCGTCAAGGTCAGTCCTGCCGATCTGTCACCATCTAAAGCTCACCTACCAGACTGCCAGGCGGTTCAAGCAAGTTCCAGGTAGTTCGTTGTGCCAGAAATGCTGTATTGGCCAGCACGCAAACAGTGCGCTGAAGAATGCCCAGAAAGTCCAGCCCACCACGACACTCATGAGACTGAAGCATGCAATACGGAAGCTGCGACCTGGAAAGATGCGAAGATACTGCAGTAAGATAGAGCTGAGTTGTATCGTCAGTGCAAAGCCGGGAGTATAGACAAGTCTTTGCAGTCACTTACAGCTTGGTAAAGCAGAGGGCGAGGTAGTATATCCATACTGATGCCCAGAACCATATCAGAGAGAATACACTTTCGTGCGCACTCAAGGTGGCTGCGTGTCGGCCCATGCCATACTTGACTGCAATATTGGTTAGTGCAAAAGACTGCCAGGAGGGTGCCGAGCGAGATATACCTTGCATGCACATTGTGGCTGTTAGAACAATCGACAAGATAACTGCTATCGATATTACGATGTCGTCCAGTCCAGCATTGCGAACTATCCCGAGCCGGGTGATAAGTCGCATCGCAGTGGCCATGAAGGCCAAGACGGTGAAGGATATCGTCACGCCAACCACAGCGCTGCCTGGCGCGTGGCCGTTTGCTGTCATTGTTGCGGCGTATCAATCCAAGGCGAAGGAGATTACGTGGTGGCTATGAAAGGCGGTACAGGCCAGAACGCCTCAGAGGGGAGGAAACGCCATATCCCGAAGGTGAGACCGGTGAACTGAGGCAGGAGGTCGAAGGTGGGTGTGGTTAGAGTGCCACAATTGTGACAGGCCGTAAGTCCCCGCCAAACAGGACTGTGGACCCGGTCGAAAGACGAGCAATGTTCGACAGACGATCCGACCAAGAGAAAGACGACATATGGTCGACAAAATCATGCATGGGCATGGTGAAAAGCTGGTGCCGAGCACGAGTTTCAGTGCAGTAAAGTGGGTGCAACGTCCGGGTGGCACATGCACTACTGGTGAGAGGGGAGGAGGTGGACTTGTGGACTGACAACCATTTCTCGTGTTTGCGGGATCTCTTGCACGAGTTCTGCCGAGCAACTGTAGGGCTGTATAATTAAGAGTGATCATCAATCGTTGGTACGGAGCTATTATCGTGAGATGGGCGAGATCCATTTCAGGTATGAAGTTAATAGTTTCGCAGCGCTAGAAAGCGGCCCCAGTGGCACAGCATGCGAGATTTTCCCGAGCCGCACAGTCCTTAGTCTGGAGGCGATCGAAGATATAGTCGCTGGCTGCATGAATGCACACAAGATCAGCTGTTTAGACAATCTGTCTGCAGTATTGTTTAAGCTCTGCCAAAGGACAAGCAGAACGTTGTGTACTCTATGGTGGTGTTCCAGTTCCTCCGTAGCAGGACGGAAACTTCCAGCTACGATAGTAGCACACCTTATGCAAGCCGGGCGAATACCATATGGATCTGGATGTCGTGCAACCATGTATGACAGCTAACATGATCCTGTATTCGTACGAGGGTGCCGAGACGCTTTAGCTACATCGCAGTACGCGCCCTCGGCAAGATTTGTCCGAGATGGCCTTCATGCAGTTGCATTGCCTGGCAGGTTTGGGTCACTCAGTACGTGAGGACGTTCGGAAACGATGACGATGGTTTCGAGCCCAGAGTGTCGTGCGTATTTCTCCCAGTGCGCAAGAGCACAAGCTTGCCACATCAAGACGAGGTGGAGTTATTGTTGTTGTACGGGGGACTGCTCGTCGATAGCTCGGATGTTGGCCGCATCATACAATATTCTCAAGCCTGGCGCGGTTGATTCCGATTGATGTTATGTCGGGCTGTACAGATAGGCGATCGTGCTTCCTCTAGGATTGTTGTAGGAAGAAGTGCTTGAGCTGAGATGCGATGCGATGGAAGTGTTGCCCGATGATCCGGAAGCAAGGTTGCACGCCGGCTGACAGGGTTGTCATGCAAGTGACACTTCACAAGTCCTCGAGCTTGAAGCCGCTACGTATGCTGTAGCAGAACAGCCATGAGATAACACAGCACACTCTGGCAGTACACCTGCTCACAACACCTGCACGATGCACTCCAGCTTGGTCCGCGTCCAGAATGTGTTTGGCTACTTCACAACAGTGGCCTTCGCCGTGGCCGCAGCAATCGCACTCAGCGTCCTCCTCAGCCCACAAGCACCATCCGCAAGCCTCGAGCTACGCAACGTCAAAGTGTATGCACCGACGTCCCACCCATGCCTCATATCGTCAATGTGACTAACGCATTCTGTAGAGCAAAAGGTCGCCCCCATTACTACAGCACCAAACGCGAAGAATACGCCCACATAACCTTCGACCTTCAGACCGACCTCACCTCCCTTTTCAACTGGAACACAAAACAAATTTTCCTCTGGGTCGAGGCATCTTATCCTTCCAAATCAACCGGCTCCATCCCTCCATCCGAAGTCGTAGTCTGGGACGCCATAATCCCCTCATCTCACGCTCCTTTTCACGCGAATACCTACATTCACCCCACCGGCAAAAACCTCAGCCCCAAAGAAAAACGCGCCCTCAAGAGTGGCGGCGGGAAACCATATCCTGCAGGCACCAGTCCCGGCATCGTGAAATTGGAGAACCAAAAACCGAAATACCAGATTACGGACATCTCTGGCAAGATGGCACAGAGGGAGAACGCCACTTTGACACTGCATTGGAACGTACAGCCCTGGATCGGTATGCTGACTTGGACGAACCGGAAGACGTACGGGAGATGGGAAGCATTCAAAGGAGGCAGGAGCGAGACGTTTGCATTCCCGCCTATCAAGGGCACGGAGGTCAAGAAGGAGGACCTGAAGACCGAGACCGGTGGAGAGAGAAACAGAGGAAGTCCAGCGTAGAACAGGTAGTCACATAAGGAACTGATCATATTTCGGTCAAATCGAGTACCATCGAAAAGGCGTTCAGCCTTGGTAGTCCCTAAAACGGTATTGTGGAGAAGATATGGCGCCATGTACCAGTCAAAGATTCGTTCACGCAAATGCTGCGGAAGTTGCTAGATTGGAAAGGGGTTCTGCTTGAGGAGCAAGCAGGGGTTGGTAGATGTTAACCTATTGTGGATTTCCTTGGCGCTGTGCTGGGGAAAGCAGTGTGGGCAGCTCCGGGAGCTCTGTGCACCATGATAACATATATAGAAGCTCTGCATGACACTGCCTTCGCACAAGAAAAGGAAACCCGTGGTACTGGTTGTGAATTGCTCGAACCTCTGATTGGAAATGTGCTGATGGTCGATGCCTTGCTCTACGCGCACGTTGCTCGCTATCTCAGCGCAGGCTAAGCTACTGCTGCTTGGTCCGACACTTTGATCTTCTTCGAATCACCACCGGCCATTTCCTCAGCCTTCCGCTTTTCGCCTTCACGAGCTTGCCTCCGCGCTTCGCGTTCTTGCCGCTCTTTCTCCTTACGTAGTGCCTTCGACTCGAACTCGTGCCAGTCACCTTGGAGATCTACTAGCTCGACCACTTGCGCTGGCTTCGGTTCTTCAGTCGTGAAGTAAGGATCCTCCAGAATGGCTGCAGCAGTAGGTCTGTTCGCTGGATCGTATGCAAACATTCTTGCTAGCAAGTCGAACGCATGCGAGGACACCTTATCTTGGTACTTCTCCTTGAAAGTTGAGGGCAGTTTTCGAGCTGGTCGAAGAAGCTCGAACCACTGAAGCTCTGTAAGTCCTGGCCATTGGTTGCTAGAGGGCGTACCCAAAACTTCGTAGATCTTGTCGAGCTGGTTGATTTCGCCTCCGTCTCCGGGGAAGATCGCATGTCTAGTAAAGATCTCGACCAAGACGCAAGCCGCACTCCAGATGTCAACAGCAGGACCGTATTGAGTCTCCCCGAGAAGCAGTTCTGGGCTTCGATACCAGATGGTAATGACACGGTTCGTGTAGTCTTGCTTTTGGCGCTTCTGGTAGAATCGTGCCAGTCCGAAGTCGGCAAATTTCAGAACTCCCGTGTTCGAGATTAAGATATTGGCGGCCTTGATGTCACGGTGCAAAACACCTCTCATGTGCAAATAATCGAGACCTTCGAACATCTGCTTGGCAAGGTCCTTCTTGTGCGCAGATGTAAGAGCAAAGGTCGGATGATTAAGCAGGCCGGTTAGATCGTGCGACAGGTACTCGAAGACCATGAAGCAGTCATTGCTCTCCACCATGACCTCGAGTAGTGGGACGACATTGGCGTGGTTGAGAGACTGCAGGAGCTTGATCTCACGAATGGCTGTGACAGGGAACTGTGACATATTAGCAGTGTTTCAGATAGAGCTCAATGGTTGTGACTTACTCCATCGCGTTCGCCTTCCATACGGATCTTCTTGAGGGCAACCTGACCGCCAGTGTAGACATGAACAGCCTTGTACACTTTGCCATATGTGCCAGATCCCACCACGGAGTCATTGCCTGTCTTTCGATAGTAAACACTATCCGATTGGGCATGTTCTTCTGATAATTGTGGCCGAGCCTTCACACGCTTCTTTCTCACCATTTCCTTCCGTGTTCGTGGTGGTGAAGGTTGTCGTGAATGTCCTACGCGAGTATTGCCAACATAGTTGGAGCTTTTGGGCACATTGCTTGATACCGTGCTCTGCACCAGTGGCGATATGACTGAGGGTATCCTCTTTGCCAACAAAGGTGATGTTTCCGCTATTGTGGACTTCGGCTGGACTGGTGCCTTTTCAGTGGTAGCCATATTGGCACGACCCTTGATCGAAAAGCTGATCTTATTCTTCTCGCGCTCAGCCAAGGCGGCCTTCTCTTCGGCAGTCTTTGCATCTGCGGCCGGGCCAATTGGTGGGTCAATTCGTCGCCTCTTGCTCGCGCTTTCGTCTTCGGCTCGCAAATCGGCTGGCGGTCTGAAAGGATTATCAATATCTTCTGGGTCAGGCGGTGCCACAACCGACTTTGGTTGTGATGTAGTGGTGCTTTTCGTGCCTTCCTTTGGCTTCTCAACAGGCGCGACCAGATTGCCGCCCTTCACGCCATCACCAGGTGTCCACGAAAGGTTTGCGAAATGAGCTCGAGCACCGCCGCCCCGTGCGGCCGCTGGGCCACCACGCTGTGCAGCTCCACGGAATGATGTGTCTTGAGCTGGATAGTTTGGCGATGCACCATATTGGCTGCCTGGTCGAGGTTGATAGTATGGAACGCCAGGTTGCGAGTGTGCCCCTGCCTGATATGGTGATTGTGAGTGAGAATGATACCCAGCTTGTTGGTGTGCGTTGTGGCCGTAGGGAGACTGGCCGTGATGGTAGCCACCACGATACCCACCTCGGCCATACATCTCACTGTCTTCCTTAGGATCTGGTTTGCGTGAACAACCTTCTCTGCTCGCAGACTGCTGGCGGAATCGATCGCCTCGTCTGCTATCAGGTACTGATTGCTGGCCTTCGCGACTTGCAGCTTGCGATGGAGATGCAAGCGGTGAGCGTGTCGGTCGACGGCTACCACGCTCGCTACGTGCTTGCGGCGATCGCACAGGTCTTGTTGTCCGCGAATATGCTTCGTCCCGCCCACGTCTTGCCTCTGGGAATGCTCGATCTATACTTCTTTCCGATTTTGGTGGGGAAGAACGAGAGTACCTGCGGTCGTGGCTGCGCCTCTCGCGATGATGGGTACTATCTTCTTCCCTACAACGATGTCTTTCACGCGAAGCCGGCCGCCTGTCTCGCCCCGCCTCTTTGTACCACCTTGATTCTACGGAAGGCGAACGTCGCCGACGATGTGTTCTTTTATCCTGGTCGTCCACTTTTGCTCTGTTTGCCGCTGCTTCTTCGTCCTGCGCCGGCCTCGGCGACCTCGTACCACTTTCTTGCTTACCTGATGTTTTGCGATGTCGATACCGCAAGGGAGAATCGTCGGCGCTGCGGCTACGATAGCGTCTGTCGTAACGGTGATGAGATCGCTTTGTAGACGGTGTGCGCGAGGTGCGACGCTTGTGCGACGTGGGAGATTCGGGGTGTCGGCGTGAAGAAGGTTGATGTCTATCTCGATCTTGGCGTGCTGAGGATCCGTGAACTTCAACGTCAAAGTCCTGTCGGGAGATGCGTGACCGAGATTGCTTCCTATCGCGACTCCTTGCGGGATCCCGATAATGATGTTGATGACCTTTTGGTGATGGTGACCTATCGGAGTGCAGGGAAGTCAAGTTTGATGAAGGGCGAGCAGCAACACCTGGCTTGGATTCTCGGGTAGCAGCGCCTTCACCACGTGTCGAGCTGCGAGCAGATATCTCCCTCCCACGACTCTCGCCACGGTGTCTCGATCGACTTCTTTGTCGTCTGCTATCGTCTCCCTCTGCCCTCCACTGCTCAGGTTTACCCACCGATGGCCCGTCCATACGGCAGAACTCAAGGTGCGAGCGAGGGATTTCCCGGGGAGAAACCAAGAGACTCTCGACAACGCCAGCCTATTATTGGGGGCGGTCCAACAAAGAGCAATACGGCAGAAACACCGGATAGAGATGTCCTAACAGTATCCCGATCATAATCCTGCTATTGTAACTCACCTGCTGGCGTCCAAGGCCTCGAGGAGAGTAATGAAGGCTGCAGGTCTTGCCCGAGCCGCTGATCAACACCCCGCAAAGCTGAAGCAGCCTTGGCAAGCTGATTGCAGAGTGCTTTGTGCGTGGGTCAGCCAGCTGTTTAGAACTGCACTGGTTGTGCATTGGACGTCTGAAAGACTAGACTGTCACGTCGGGGTGGCACCATATGAGCGTGCCTCGTTCGCGTGCGAACATCAATCGTCCTAGCCCGTGAGTATGTTCACGCAACACGCCATTTTCTAATTTCGAGGGAGAGCTGCCTGACACTGGACCTTCGGCAGGCCTGTGTCTTCGCCAACGTGTCATCTCGTAGCCACATGACAGTAATTCAGCTGCCCGCAGAATCATAACGCCATGGTAAATAATGCCATGAAACGTCACGTGGCATATGGTATGCACGAGCTGCATCACCCGCAAATGACAGTCATGCAGCTTGATTCATAGTATCTTTGAGGGCAGTGGTCTGTTGTTAGCTCGGGGCCCTCGCCGCACATGACAGCGCTGCTGTACTGGTGCCGTGGAATTGCATGTCGTTGCCGTACGGATAGCAGGCCGAGACGTTTTGATACTCGCCGGTCAGACATGGATGGTCTTCCCGCTCCGGGTAGCATGTTCGTCGACGCTCCAGAAGCGCTGAACTGTTGCTCAAGCCTGTTGGCTTTGCGTACCTGAGCACATTACTTGTTGAGAGCATCCAATGTCCCCGCCGCAGCCGTTGCTCTATCCGACCCTTGCCCCCAAAAAGCAGATTTCACATGTAAGGACAGATGCTATGTACGATGTGCTCAGGGAACAACAACCCAAAGCGGCTCATTTTGAGCCGCGCTGGTCCAAAGCACCGTGTGCGGCAAAGCAACTGCGTGCAGCGCTCGGCGGATGATGTGGCAGCTGAATTTGAAGGCTCCGAGATGCCAACATAGTCGAGATACGCGCAGTCGCCGGCGAGGTGGCATGCGCAAAAAGAATGACTATTCAGAAGCAAAACTGAGCGACGAAGCACGAACAAAGGAGTAGCATAGGCAGTTGTCCGGCGACCGAGGACGCACCAAAACCAGGTGTCCGTAACTTGACAAACAGTCCCATCCTGCAGGAGAAGTTTCGTGATGGCGCCGGCAGTTTGTCGTTGGTTGTCGATGACATGAGAAGTGTGAAGTTACATGTATTGCGGCGAGGTCAAACTTTGCGACCGAGGGAAAGGCGTAACAAGACCCTGAAAAAAGTGGCGAGACTCGGTTGAGCTAGAATTGTTCACTTCCAGCTTCGAAGAGTCAATCGTCCTGGCGACATCAGACGATCCCGAACAGTGCCGATGCATAGCATGATTGTCCTTCAGTAGACGCTCTTCACATTTCATGGACTGGCTCTTCTACCATATAGAGGCCGCATTCTCCAACTACTACCTGTAGCAAGACCAGGACCCACCCGACTTACGAACTTTTTGATTAATCACGCAAGAGATCAGACGGAGGAGTTCTTTGTCTTTAACAGTCCTTCTTCCTTTGGCCGGCTCTACTCCGAGAAAGCATTGGGCCGTGGACCTGGTACCGCAGTCTACGCTATGGACGATTCTCACCACGATTTCGCACATTCTCTACGACTGAAAGCCATACCGACACATCTCGTGAACGGACACTCCCCTCTCCACCCACAAGCAGCGACCGAAAGAGACTCTCGCCGAGAAATGGCTTCGATCAGAGCTTCCATGGGTCCACGAAAGCAGCCAGTAGACCTAGACGAACTTGAGAACCCTTCAGCATATTCGACCTCTTCGCTGCCGAGAGTGATTGGAGGACATGAGATCAGAAGTAGTGCCTCGCGACAGTACGATGAAGTGGACGATCATGACATGCAGGACCTGGAGGTGAAAGTTGCAAGAGCCAATCCAGACGAGCCCATCACACCACCCATGACCAGCCGCTCGAATTCGCCATTCACCGGTGCGTCGACAGTAGATATGGATGGATTGTCCTGGCCCAGCGCGGGGACATTGGGACGACTACAAGAACGCGAGAGCCCAGAAGAGGCGCAGAAGAGGTTGGACAAGCTGTCTGGAGCAGTACGAACGATCTTGGAATGCATCGGAGAAGATCCAGATCGGGAGGGTCTACACGGGACGCCTGAACGTTATGCCAAAGCCATGATGTTCTTCACAAAAGGCTACGAGGAGAATTTGCGAGATATCGTTAACAATGCCGTCTTCAATGAGGACCATGATGAACTGGTGATTGTTAAGGACATTGAAGTGTTTAGTCTGTGCGAGCATCATCTCGTGCCTTTCACTGGCAAGGTTAGTATCGCATGACTGTTTTGTAGAGGAGGCCGGCTGACCATGAAACAGATGCATATTGGTTACATCCCCACGAGACGCGTGATCGGCCTGTCCAAACTCGCTCGCATCGCTGAAATGTTCAGCCGTAGACTTCAGGTCCAAGAACGACTAACAAAGCAGGTTGCGACAGCCATCTCAGAAGTGCTCAAGCCTCAAGGTGTGGCGGTAGTGATGGAAGCCACGCATATGTGCATGGTATCTCGAGGCGTCCAGAAGTCCGGAGCAGTTACCACAACGAGCTGTATGCTTGGAGCAATGCGGACGCGTGCAAAGACGAGGGAGGAATTCCTGAGCTTGCTGAATCGGAGGTAGCAGAAGGCAGAAAAGCGTGATCCGGAGCTTGGGATTACAGATATCGGCAGCACATGGCGTTGGGAAAAGGGCTTGGACGCAGGCAACTGCATGAGTTCGGGCGGAACGGTCTCTTCAACAGATCGATGCTTCCAGTGATACCAGCGCTCAACTCAGCGTAAGTTTGTTTGCAATTTGATATAATCTCGCTGTAGCTGCAGTGGGCATGAGCTCTTCACTTTCCGCTTCACGTCTAGCTGCACCTGCACCTGCTTCGAACGGCTCACGCCGCTGATCAGCCGATTCAGCCTGTGATGAATAAGGCGCATCTTTAAGGGGTTCCATTTCCGCCGAATATCTGCTCAGGTATTGAAGATTCTCAATGCGCCGAGCGTACGACGCGACCTGAGCCCGAACACCTCACTTGAACTCGAAAACAAACGGCGCGTTTGATCGTCTTCGAGCAAAAGACGTACTCGAGCGATTGTGCTCCGTCACCACGATAACCACAACAAGCGCGAAACTCCCACTCACCACCACTTACAGACCCAACAAATGTCACAATGCCCCTCTGCGTACTCGCCGCCCTCGCAGGACTCCTCGCCGGCATCTGCTGCATCACCAACAAGAGCGACGGCAACTACCACGAGCAGCGAGAGCGCCACGCCCAAGAGCGCAACGATGACTCAGACAAGGAAGATTACGAGCCGCCAGAAAGACGAGTCTTATTCAGTGACGAGCCCAGGTCAGCCAAGCCCAAAGTCCCCGAAGTCTTGCACTCTCACCGCGAAGGATATCTCCGCCCGGATCGCGAGCAACAGAAGCGCGAGAAGCGGCGGTTTGAGCGAGAGCATCTCTACTGGCTTTGGAAGTGACAGCGATGTGTCACATGCTTTGGCAAACGCCGCCGCGTACGACTACGACGACGAGATGACAATGTCTCCGACAGCTCCAATGACTACCGCCGTCAAACGTCTTGCGCGAGGAAGCAGTGCTCCCATGACCGGAATTACGAACGAAAAAATACTTCTTTCCAGGGAAGGTACAACTCTTTCGACCAGCGAGCTCATGAACTTTTCTGGGGCCCCAAATTCAGCAGAAAACAGGTCGGCGATGCAGCTCTACCCTACGGAACCTCGTCCAGGACTGCGACCGGAGGACTCTTCGCAAGTCCGTCGACTTGAAGATCCGGGACATCCTCTGACAGCCATAAAATCTTCTGCACATCTCGCACAGGAAATCAAAGTCTCGAGGACTCAGGCCCAGGTTGGACTGAAGGCCGTCCTTAGAGCAAAGGCACACCAACAACTCTCAGCTAATAAATGCTCGAGGTAAGCCGACCCATCTCAGACACTCAATCCGTAACAACACTGACTTTAGCCTAGGCCACCTACTTCAATACAGCCTGAGCCAGACGTGCCACCTTCGGACTCTTCGACCATCGGAAGAGAAGTCTTGTGGGATAATAAGCTAACAGACGACACAGCAGACGCAAGGCTTTCTCGTAAAAGCACGACTCTGATGGACAAGGCTTCTTCGGTAGGCTCATCAAGCCACAGAGGCACACCAAGGGCGAACCATTCAGTCTGCTCGTCTCAGAGGTGAGTTTTGAGGCTTTGCGTCTGGCCCATTTGTTGATATGTTCTAGGCCATGCTGTTCAACAACACACGAGGCCGAATGGCCATCGGAGGCGTCTACAAAGATTGGCCAAGAAAGAATGATTACAGACGCAAGAGCTACTTCTGATGTCAACACCATCGTACCTTCCGCACCAAATGCCCAATCCTTTCCTGCCAATCTGCACAAGCGTCGAGCATCTGCATCACCACAGAAGTTTAACAAAGGCCATTTCGAGCCCTTGACTGTACGAACAAACCTTCCGCTGCTAGGCCGCAAGTCACCAGCCAAGAAGAGCCGCACGGAGGATCGGTTCAACGTCTGTCATGACGCTTCTGGAACGCCACGCGCTGGAACATCCATCAGACACCCCGAGAACAGTCCAAGTCCTGTATCAGCCTTGATCACTCCTTTCGTCACCAGCGCTGCTCTATATACCGCAGCTCCCCCCGCGATCGATCTCCTTGATGGTAGCAGAGCGGTTGCAAATCGACTACTTGCTGATCATGGTAGTCGCATGGTGCCGAGAACACCAAGCAAGAAGAAATACAGTTTGCTTGACGCCTTCGTCAAGGATGACGCACTCTGCATCTTGCTCGTCAGCTATTTGCCAATCCCGGCACTCATCAGCCTGTACGCCATTTCGAAACCCTTTCATTGGATCTTCAACAAACATGCGACAGCCTTTGTGCTCTCAAGCATGCGAACATGGGCTCCGAATGCGGATCGTATCTTCCCATGGCGCTGCTACCGAGCGCTGTGTCTCAAGGATCCCATCAAACGGCAGAAGGCGAGTGCGCAGGCACAAGGTGCAGACATTGATCAGTTACGTGGCACATCTAGGGATGTGCCTAGCATACGGTGGCTTCAGATGGCCATCTGGCGAGAGGGTGTTGTCCGAGATATGATCATTGAGTTGACAAGTAAGGCGCTAAGAGTACCTTCTGGTACATTGGACGCCATGAAGGTAAGCAACACGGTCTTCACCATCATTCGGAAGGCATACTGATCAAGACAGCGCATGTGGTTTCTTCTCGATCTCCCTCTCAATGCTCATCGCCTTGCACTCATGCGAAGCACTGAATACATTTCCAACAAAGTCCTCTACCATGTCACGCATTTCTTCCTGAAAGTGGACATGGCCTTCACAGACCCTGGGCTCGACATCTTTACTGTGACTGAGCTTACACGTAAGCGCTACCCTATGACTTGGATCCATGGCGCACCAGTGGGTTCTACGCTTCGAGAGCACCTCCTCGCCGAGCGAGGTCTGACACCTTTATGGCGAGCACTGCGAGGCTGGAATTGGAATCCTGATGCACCGATGAAACCCATGACCACTGACGACATCCTCAAACTGTGGACCAGAAGCAAAATCACTATTCCTTCTGACGTACCGGATGATGTGAAGGGTCAGACTATCATGGGTCAGAAGATCGGCGCTCTGCCACTGGCTGGCTATGAGCGTGTTTACCGACCAGAAGATGACGACAAGCTTACTCCAGAGGAGAGGATTAAGGCCATCGCAGCCCTGCCACGCAATCGGTATCAGCCACGACCACTACTGAACCCAGATCAACTGGTTATGGGCGAAGCCATCAGACGACAATTGAGGCAGCATGAGTGGTGGATCGAGCAGATGCTCTGGGGATTTGTGTTGCCTAACGGACGGAACATTCCACTGAGATCGAGGGAGGAGTTGATCAAGATCCAGAAGTCGGGTGCTTTTAGGCAGGTGAGTCGGGTGCTGGTCCCACAAAGAAGAAATATCAATGTTGTAGAAGTTGGCGAGGATAGGCCACAGACTCCAACGACGGCACATATGTTTGGTGGCGAGTCTGCCGGTTTGTAGCGTTGAGTCCTATGTATAGCATGACGCGAATGCACTACGGACCACGTTTTCGATCAGAGAGCCGTCAAGATATCTCAGTGGAAGTGGTATATGCAACCGTGGATGTGCATTGTGCCCGCAAGCGATCTGACTTCGCTCTAACACCCACAACCCACAACCCACGATGTGCTATGGCGGTTTACAACACTTGACTGCCAGAGACGATATACGCGGTGGTGAACACAGCCAACGCGCGACGGTGTTTCCTAGCCTCATTTGAGCGACAGGGGCGTTCCCGCGCCCTTCACTGCGTCGAGTCGCCTTCCTTTCCATTGCATCCTGCGCCGCCGACGTACTGGCCACCATCATGGTATACTGCTCGAGGCGAGCTGCAGCCGAAGTACGAGTACAACACCCGAAATGGCTCCGTTTCTCGCCATTGAGCTCATTGGCGGATTCAAACATGCTGGGAGCATGCTGAAATAGCGTTTCATCGGCGCCGTTATGGCGTTTTGATGATCCTTTTAGGATATTTCGAAGTGAAACTATCGTGACTATGATCTCACCAGCGCGCCTGCGCTTCGCCGACTCTAGTTGAGTTCTGAGGTGGATTCGTTGGCTTCATGACCTCCGCCAGGATCCTGCTCATCGTGGTAATGATCGTGTTAAGACGCGTTCTTTTATCATATCTCGTGCTCATAAAGGGTATATTCATCGTCCCCGTCGCCTCCATATAAGATCTCGCAAACTCCGCCGATTGGTATGTCCATTACAGCATCTGTTCCTTCATTCCACAATGTCCTCCAATCCAGCTCCGGGTTATTGTGTACCTTCGTTAAACTAGGTTGTCTGCTATGGCCCCCATTCTTGCCCTTTGCTCCTGCCTTGCGCCCAAGGTTACCGTTTTGACCCTTCGGCTGCGTCTCTTTCCATCCCCAGCTTGCTTGCTCCTGCCTGACAATGTTGCCTTTCTCGTCCACCACTGCCACGTTCGCTGCCTCGTCCACCAGACATTCCACGCTCTTGAGCGGTAAGGTCAGGTAGGCAGTGTTGTATGAAGCCAGAGCCACATAGATGTAAAGAACCAGCATTACTGTCCAGGCGGGGATGGCCAGTGCCCACCATCGATCCGGGAAATAGTATATGCCGAGCTGATGTAAGAAAGGTGAAGGCAAGAACCCCCATAGCAAGTATACTATGAATGCTAAACTGCTGGTGAGGTACAAGGTGAAGCCATAATACTCATATGTCGGCACCTTGGGACTTGCTCTTGGTATTGGCTTTGCAGATCGGAATGTGCTCGTCAGAGTTGAGGCTGCAGCAGAATTCGGTGTCTGTGTTCCCGTAGCTGCGCCATTCGCATGGACACCGGTGCCTTCGTCGCTCGAGGGATCTGGAGTTGTGGGTCTACTGTTCGCCGAGCTGAAGTTGGGTCGAAGTAAAGATGTCAAAGATGGAGATGGTGGAAGCGGTGTTGGAGGCCGTCCGTAAAATGGTGGCGCGAATGCTGATGGTCCCAGGTACGTATGGCTTCTCGAATGATGGTGGTATATGGGCCTTGGTGGCAGACTTGGCACATGTCCGTCCTCCTCCTCTTCTGATTCTATGTCTGTGGACCCTGGCGATAATGATGGCCGCTCGTGCGTGGGATCGAGCGAGAAGTCTTCGATCGACGCTGGCTCTGAGGGCGAGGTGATGTCGTCGCCGGAGATATCTGGCGATTTCGCTAAGGCACGGTCGGGATGTAGTGTATCTGATGTGGTGTTGTTGCTATTCTTGAGCGACTTCAACGTGGGCAGATTCGGCGTTGACTTCGATTGGAAGCCTGCTGGCAAGGGCAGCGGCTTGGGAGGCGTCCCTCTGCTTTGCGGTGGCATTTTGTATGCCCAACCAACACGAAACTGAACTGTAACTTTCCTGGTGGTCGTCGCCGGCACCTGTCATAGCGAACAAGGTGACGCGTGTTGGGACGTGCAAGCTACGTGTGGACTAACGTAAGTTAGCGCCGATCTGGATCTGGCGTTTTAAGCTTCTTCTGCTGACCCGGATGGTTTCAAGTTCACTTCTTCTTCTGCTTACCTCAATAATCTCTTCCTAATTGAGTCTCGTATCGCTGCAATATTCGATACCGTGTTCTCGCCCACTATCAGCCTATGGTCGTGTTCGTGCTGCCATATGGCCAGATTGTTTCGAGAGCTGGTGTCCCTGCAGGAGGGTTGTACCCCTCCCTCTCTGCACGATCGATCATCCTGTCCCTGACGAACAAGGAAACGCGACTGTGTCATGTTGCACCCCGACGTAATCTTGGATCTTCCTTCATAGCACAATGCTTGTCCGTAAGTTCTTCTCGCACTTCTGATTCCCATTCCCCTTGCAGAACCACCATCTTTCCTTGATCAAGGCGCAATGGTAGCGAAGGTCTTACTGGCAAATGGCTTGCTGTACAGCATAATCAACTGCTGGAGTCATGCTCAAGAAGTGACGCAGAAGGACGATCTCGATCTTGTAGACCCGCTGATCGGGTCATACAATGGCGGTAATGTTTTCGCCGGCGCAACCCTGCCCTTCGGCATGGCAAAAGCGGTGGCGGATGTATCTGGCCAGAATACCGCAGGCTTTAGCTACGACCTCTCGAACGTGACTGGGTTCTCGGCACTGCACGACTCTGGAACTGGCGGACAGCCATCCATGGGCAATTTCCCGATATCTATTCAGCCATCTTGTGCCGGCGATGTGCTTGAAGGCTGCACATTTGGCTCGAAGTACGGCAGGGCAGTCAACTACACCAATGGTAGTGTTATCGCAGAACCAGGCTTGTTTTCACTAGAGCTCGAGAACGGCGTGCGGGCAAGGATGACCACGACTGAGCATACTGCACTTTATGAGTTCACGATTTCGGCCAATGGATCGAGTCCACTCATCCTGCTGGATCTCACTGACCTTCAAGACAGCAGGCAGAACGCGTCGATCAGTGTTGATGCAGACACTGGCCGCATGAAAGGCAATGGCACTTTTCTGCCAAGTTTTGGCGTAGGTTCATATCAGGCCTACTTCTGCGTCGACTTTCATGGAGCCTCGATACGAGACACTGGCATCTGGGTGAATGGGCGCGCTGGCTCGGAGCCGAAAGAGCTGTTCGTGAATCGTGGCTACAGTCTGTACTTCTATATCCAGGCCGGCGGCTTTACCTGGTTCCGACAGCCTCAAAATGGCACTTTCCAGGCTCGTGTGGGCATGAGCTTCATGAGCACAGACCAGGCTTGTCAAAATGCAGAGCAAGAGATACCAGACTGGGACTTCGATCGCGTTGTGGGGACCGCACAGACGGCATGGAAAGAGCGACTTGGTGGCGTTTCTATCATCCCTGGTGGTGCGTCCCAAGATCTGCAGAAGACGTTCTTTACTGGGATATACAGGACCATGATGTCTCCGCAGAACTACACTGGCGAAAATCCACTTTGGCAGAGTAATCAGCCATACTTTGACAGCTTCTACTGTATTTGGGACTCCTTTCGAACGGACTTCCCCTACTTGACAGCCACGCAGCCTGATGCGCTATCTGAAATGATTGCTAGCCTAATAGACACTTATGAACACGAAGGATGGCTTCCGGACTGTCGCATGCAGCTCTCGAAAGGATACTCGCAAGGAGGCAGCAATGCAGATGTGGTGCTTGGCGATGCATACATCAAGAACCTCACTGGGATAGACTGGAGCAAAGCTTATGCCGCGGTGGTGAACGATGCCGAGAACGAGCCCTTCGATTGGGGTGTCAATGGCCGTGGGGGATTACAGAGCTGGAAGCGTGTTGGGTACATTCCTGTAGATGATTACGACTATCTTGGATTTGGACCCGACTTCCACAGTATAAGCAGGACTCTCGAGTATGCCTACGACGACTTTGCAATTGCACAAATGGCTCGTGGTCTTGGGTTTGATAGCGACTATGAGAAGTACCTAGAGCGCAGTGCAAATTGGCTTAATCTCTACAAGGCTAACCAGACTTCGACTTGGGCAAATGGAACCACGATTGGCAACTATACTGGATTCTTTCAGCCCAGATATGCAAACGGCACATGGGCCTATCAGAATCCGTTCGCATGCTCTTCCCTTGACAGCATATTCTGCAGCTACACCTCAAATCCTACTGCGACGTTCGAGTCGGCCATTTGGGAGTACCAATACTACGTACCCCAAGATCAAGCTAAACTGATACAAGTCCTTGGCGGCCCACATGCCTTCGTCCGGCGACTTGATTATCTTCACGAATCTGGACTTCTTGACATCGGCAACGAGCCAAGCGAGCTTACGGCATTCCAGTATCACTACGCTGGGCGCCCTGGTCGCTCTTCGTACAGACTTCATACATACATACCTTCATCATTCAACGCGAGTGTGAACGGACTTCCTGGCAACGACGACAGTGGAGCACAAGGATCGTTCATCGCGTTCGCCATGTCTGGCTTGTTTCCAGTGGCCGGACAGAATGTCTACCTCATCACGCCGCCATACTTCGAGTCTGTGAGTTATACGCATCCCCAGACTGGAGCGATTGCCACCATTCGCAATACCAACTTCGATCCAACTTACAAGGCCATCTACATCGAGAATGCGACACTGGATGGAGCGCCTTACAACAGGAGCTGGATCGGTCATGAGTTCTTTACACGAGGTGGTGTGTTAGAGCTCACTCTAGGTACAGAAGAGAGTGATTGGGCTACGAGAAACGAGGATCTTCCGCCTAGTACAAGTGGCGACGCACATGATATGATATGATACCGCGCTCAGTGGGTCGTTTCGCAACAAGCTATGCTCAACCGGGCATAAGTATGGAGTATTTGTTCGCACCATGGCCTTTTGTTACGCTAGATGACTGTAGGCGCTTTCGAAGCACGTATTTTGCCAGAGAAGCAGGCAAGTTGATGAAGAACTGCTGTGCCCATCACCATTCCAAGTCTGCTTCGACAAGCCATCCGTTCGCGCACACAATGCATTGTAGGTGTAGGTCTCCACAAGGGTTTGAAGACTCAACGAAGGCGACCAGCGTCCTCGATACTGCGTTGTCGCAACAATCGCCTCGTGGGCTTTATGTGTCAACTTATCCGGTACCCTTTTCAGTACCAACAGCTCAACAGTCTTGCACTCGTGATACAAATTTCGGCAATCCCGGCAAGAAACGGCAAACCTCTGTGCACCCGGAAGGACCGAGTTTCGACGCATATGGCAGCACGCAACGAACTTATGGCCAGTCTCCTACTCCCCCTTGCCTCGATACTGCCTAGAAAAACAGGGTAATCCATCTACCAGGACCCTGTGACTGACCCTGTAATCCTACAGGTACGGTGCGATGGCAAACCTCCCTACTGTCGATGCTGCCTCATTAAGTGGCTTCAGCAAACCCATACCTGCCCATACTGCAACATGCTCCATTGCATAACGTTCAGTGGCACCGTATTATATTATCAATGATACGAACTTTATGCGAGGTGTCATTCTAGCGCAACTGATAAAGCGGATGTGGAGCGGGACAGTGATGGGGGCTGCGAGGAGGCTGAAGGAGGCAAGGAATACTGAGTATGCGATCGCTGACCGAGGCCGACATGGAAGGACTGGGCCTTTCCGACTGAGAGTACTTACAGAGCTGACGCCGCTGTACACGTTTCCCCGGTGGTAGTATTACAGGCACGTATGTGGACATATATTTGAGCTCAACTGTTCGTACGACAAACATCTGGTAAGGTGCTACTCTGCACGATCTGCAGCTAGTTCTTACGGCTTATTGTATAGATCATGTGGGGAAAACAATAGAGCAATTATACCATTTGTCACGGTAGTCGGTACAATAGCCACCAATGTACGATTGACAAGCTCTTCGACAACAAACTATTCGAGAAGTTTAGAAGCGATCCTGGAGTGTCGATGGTTCATAAAGTGCACGAGCAAGTACGCGGTGATCTGGACGTCGTTCGATGATGATGACAATAAACACATACACAGCCGTGTGGTTTTTTTGGACCAGGGATCTTTGACAAGTCCATGAATGGCGTTGGATGGAAGATGATGAACCACTAAAAGGTCTGAAGGACTTAGTGAGATGTGGAAGCTGTTGAATTGTGTACAGTAGGTACTGTACTGTTCGCTCGATGTATCAGTCGTAGGGTATCCTCGCGTTCTGTGTCAATGGTAAACAATGTATGCCGTGTCTAGTCAACCGCAGGTGCAGGAGCAGGCGTGCTAGGGGCGCCGCTGGCAGTGGCATTCCCAGCTGTGACCTGCCTCGACTCTTTCTTCTTCGCTGCAAAAGGGTTATTGCCTCCCATTAACATGCTGCTCATCATGTCGAACATGGGATTGCTCTGGCTTGGTATCTTTATGCCAAAGTACATCTCTCCGATCTGTAATAATGGTTCATCCCAGTGGGGTGCCTCTTTCAGATGTGCTGCGTAATGCGTCTTGAGCTGGTTGAATAGGTCTTTTGTGCCTCGTTGTAAAGCTAGGAGTAGCAATCCGAGGAAGTTGAGCAGTGGCAGTGAAGGATATATCCGGATGTCGCTGCTTGGCGAAGAGATCGACTGTACGCCGAGACCAGGGTGGAGGGAGGAGAGCTTGCTCGTGAAGAGGAGAAGAGATTTGTTGGCAGCTCTTGTGTTACCGATGAGGAGATAGGGGAAGACTGCTCGAGCAGCATAGTGGGAAGCTGTTGACGGCTCGTCCGAGGCATACCAGTCGTACTCCATATCCGCAAGGACTGCGGCGGAATCGCTGGTCCCGAGGGTGAGATGTCGTTCGGCATCGTATGGCTCGCCCTCTTCTGCATATAGTGAGCCAATGACGTGGTGCAGTTCCGGGTCACCTGCTGGGAAATCGCTGTGCTGCGCGGACCATCTGCACGGGCACGGTCGGTCAGCCTATACGTCCATGATGCTATTCATGCTCTTGACCTACTCCACTATCCCCGTTACAAACTTCTTCTTGCTCGGCTCGTTTGGTGGAAAGGCTCTCAGTAAGCTCAATATGCGAGCCTTGTTTGGAACATCTGCCTTGAGCTCGGCCTTCTGGTAGACATCCATCAAGTATATGCACAAGTCCGAGCCAGAACCTCCTTGTCCCGCCTTGAGCAGCATAAGCGCGCCATTCGAGAGGAGCTCGGTCGCGGCCGGCCAGTCTTGCGACTTGACGTATCGATTCGCAATGGTTCGTAGCTGTTGGTGAGCTTCGTAGAAGTCGGCCTCTTCGATCCTGTCAAGCTGTTAGACTCGTTGGAGAGCGTCGATGATGTGGACCAGCATACTTGGCCTGCTGGCGTGCGAGCACTTTTTGAATCTTGGCTGACATGTTGTTTTCGGTGTGCTACGGTAGGACGAGGTGCTTGTCCAAAAGTGGTTCACATCATGACCATAACGACCTGTGTCTCGGAGCCCCACCATGTCCTCGTAGTCTCAGCATTCACGCCATGTGCAATCATCATGAAAGAGCTAGGACTAATGCGTGCAGGGGTCTGGCCAGATTGACGGCTCAGATCCTAGGACAGTGTCAGCAAGTACGCGTTGTCCTGCTGCTCGTCACCACCCGCCACCGCCTCGAGAAGACGTCTTCAGTCCCCATCACAAGACATTCACGCATCCCAAGATCTGGCCTCGGCTTCCTGTCGCGCCATGCTCAAGAACACCAACGAGCGCAACGCACGCCCTCCGTTGGGGCAACATGGCTGACGCTACCTGCCCTTTCTGTGGCCAGAATGGCCACGAATATGCTGTACAGCTTCATATTGAGGTAAGGCCTCGATGGCAACAGCGTAACTTGCCGTCATAGTTGTGCTGCACACTTCGAGTTTCCAGCGTGCTGGCTCACGCGAGCAACAGCTTACGAGCTCCACAACTGACCATTTATGCTTGGCAGGAACAACACACTGAAGATTCTCCGTTTGTCCTCCACGAAGAGCGTCCACGAGAGAGCATTCAAGGCCCACCAAATAGCGATGGATCCCGGAGCGAGTCCATGCCAAGTGATCAGTGGACTAGATGCACTCGGGCTGGCTGCGGCGAGTACGTGCACCTGGCAGGAATCGATGAGCATCTGGACTGTCATGACGCAGCTGCATTACAGGAAGAAGAAGCTACCGCTGCCAAGGCCCCTCCGAAACCGCCTAGCAGAACGCACACCAAGGCATCGTCCACGGCAAAGCCTTCCGCCTCACCACGCAAGCTCGAGAAGACTCCAAAGAAAGGTGGAGCTGGCGGTGTTCTGAGCTTATTTTCTGGCGCGTCGACAGTAGGTCGAGCTTCCACAGTACGTCACATTCGTCCTCCAAGCAGCCCTGGTCGTCTTGGAAAGCGCGAACTTGGCCCATACGCCTTTGAGAAGCGGATGCCTGAGAGAGTACGTCAACATCTACTGAACGATGCACTGCCTCGATACACTCAGCGCATCGCTAGCGACGGTGGCCTTGTTCGGCAGGCTTGGATTCCCAACGAGACTCGCGGCCTCATTCATGTTCTAGCTGACCTCTGCTCGATCGACGAGCACAACACAACGACATACTTGTGTCATCCGTGCGTTCGGCATATCTACAAGCTTGAGTGCGACGGCAATTTCTGTGGGTATTGGAATATACAAGTTCTATTGACCTACATACAACACATGGAGCCAAATGGCCCGCAAGTGTTACCCAACGTCATCAAGGTTCAGGAGCTCATTGAGAAAGCATGGGACAATGGTGTTGGTTCGTACGGCCGGTTGGAGACTGGTGGTATTCTCAACACTCGCAAATGGATTGGCACTTCTGAGGCACTTACATTCTTTACCTGGATCCACGTCAACACAGAGGCACTGGCATTCGAGGACGGCGAAGAAAAGACTGAGTCTTCCGCGGCAGAAGACTTGCTCGACCATGTCGAAGCATACTTCATTAGCGGTGCAGAGACCGCTGAGAAACACGGCACGTCGCACACCACGAACCTCGCACCGATCTACTTCCAGAAAGCTGGCCATTCGATGACGATCGTCGGTATTGAGCGAAAAGTTGATGGGTCTCGCAGCTTGCTCGTCTTTGACTCGTCATTCGCGACTTCGAAACCAATGAGGAGGCTACTTGACGGGCAAAGACCAAAGTCAGCCATCGAGAACATGCTAAGAGGATATCGAAGGAGCGACCTGTCTCTAACCAGATACCGCGAGTTTGAGATCTTGACTCCTGCAGGTAACACAAGTGCCTAGAAATCATGTCAGCCTGGACCTGACGCCTTAAACTCGGTGCTCAAGGACGAGCAGCTTGGCATTGCTATTCCCTCAAACGATGGCAGACCCGATGTGAATCTATAGGCTTGTTCTGCTGTCACCTTTCATCGATATGATGATCATGTCACGAGGCATGTGCGCTAAAACAGTCCCGCCAAACCTAATGCCTTGTTCACCAGGTTCCGTTCTCGTTTGCGACGACTTTACCACAACAAGCGTTCACTCCCGTGAACATGTTATCATCGTCCTGGTTGTCGCAGCGAGCGGCAATGCTCAGCTCACGTAAGTTCAGGTCGCAGGTTTGCTCTCTGATGTGGTGGAGAAGGATATGGATGGGTGGAAGAGGAATGTGGCGGAGGTTGCGGAGGAGGTTGGGCGGAACAAAAGTGTTGAGAGGATGTGGCATTCCGCGTTACGCCTGGTACAATGATTTACTTTTGCTGACGACAGGAGGATTGATAGGGGGTGTAGTGTTGAGCTGGGTATTGCACGGGTGGCCCCGAAGCGTGTGGCGCTGTGCTTCGGTAGATGTCACTAAATGAATTATTCGCCGTGCTTGTTAGCAGCGCAGGGTACAGAGAAGCAGCTTCGTTGTCAGCATAAGCTTGAACATTGTTTTATTCGCTGATGGTTATGTCTCCACAGGTCTACGAGGCATAGAATGCCAGTTCTATGCCAGCCATGTCTTCCGTCAAGTATTATCCCATGATTCTTCATTCCTGAACCTTAACCTCCCTGCTAGAGTCAGCAATTCTTGTGCGGCACAGCCCACAATCGACGCACCGAAAATGCGTCAAAGCTTTGCGCGCCGTCTGTTTGGGTGATCTTTCATCATTGAGTGCACATGCGTTGTGTCAAGACCCTCAAGGCATCTCACCGCCATGGTGATGCCGTGCGTAGTCTCTATCGACTAGACGACTGATGCTGTAGAAGTCGTGGTCGGGTCAGGGGTTGGGTAGGTGATGCTAGCCGCGACGGTCCAGCCAGTGGCAGATTGCAGCACAGAGATGTCGGTATACAGCCCACAGCGCGTAGAGTATCCGAACTGGACACCGTCGCACTCGCCACTGCAGGATGCGACGCAGTCGGCGAAGTTGCTAGCTGAGATGTACTGAGAATGTGCGGCAGAGTAGATGTTGTTGCAGTCTACAGCGTAGTAGTTCCCACGCTCTGGGTCAATGTAGACATCATTGTTGAGGCCTGGGCAAGTCACCTCACCGATGTTGGTGACCTGAGTAGGAATGGCCGTCGTTGTAAGGTGGATCGCAGCGGAGGTGGAAGTCACGCCAAGAAGTGGTCCACCTGGATTGAGAATGCGAGAAGCAGAGACGGCAGGAGGTGAGGTCAGGATGACTGGTCCGACCGGCCCAACGGCGTTGACACTGATCGATGTGGTGAAAGGAGCTGGGAAGTCGGTGATGGATGCATCAGTCGCCTGAGAAGAAGTAGTCTTGTTATACTCAGCATCGCCATTTATATCGGCTGCAAGCAGGATGTATGGCAGATCTTGAGCCCGAACTGTCTTTGTGTCCATGCCTTGCTGGCAGAGATGGCAAGCGTTCGAACGCGCATACCACATCACAGCCAAACAGGTCACATCCTGGTCGCATCCCTGCACGCACTGTTCGAGGTCCTCCGAGCCGTCTCGGAACTTCGCAGTGCTCTCACAAGTCGGCTCAATACCGCAGAGTACGGTGTAGGAGCCATTCAACTGGTCGAGGTATGGCAGGCCATTGCATGATGGGCAAGACAACGAATTGGAGTTGCAGCCACTGGCCATTGGCAGAATTGAGAAAGTCGCTTCTGGAGCAGGGGCAGCAGTGGTCTTGTTATATTCCCGTGGACTCGGCTTCGCACTTGCAATCATGTTGGTGGGGAATGCGCTGGGATCGGAGTAGGGTTTCGTGGCTGCAGATACTGCGGTGGTAGGAACCACCGGCAAGAAAGCCGTGTAACCAGCGCGGGATGTTGGGAAGACGTTGTCGCCTTTGGCTATCTCGCAATTGCGGTCATCGTAGTACATGGTGCCTTTGCAGAAGTCAAGCTTGTCACATTGATCGATACACTCTCCTGTTGACATCCAATCTTGCGGGGAATAGGACGAGTTTGACCAGAGGTCGCTGTCGCAGAGCAATGTGTAGCTGTTGCCATCTTCGCTCTTGACTTCGTGGCCGTCACAAGCGGGACACAGATTGGTCAGTGCTAGATGGCACTCTGCGACGCCTGTCGATGTTGGGGCACTAGCGGTGTTGATTTTACTAGTGGTCTTGCTGCTGGCTACGGACGTGACAGCTTGCGTAGTAAGAGTCAAGTCTGATGCAGTAAGCGTTGCCGTAATGCGCAGTCTGGATGTCGAAGTCGTCTGCGATGTGACCTGTGCACCACGGAGCAGGTTGGTGACACCAGGAGAGCGAGTCAAGCCCTGTCGCTGGCCAGTGAGGATGCTGCAAGTGCCGTTGACAGCAATGTTGACGGCTAAGCAGCCATATGCCTCATCGCAGGCTTCGAGGCAGATCTTTTTGTCCGCCTCGCCTTGCACGTCGGTGGAGGTGTCCATCACGAGGCCGTAGTCGCAAGAAACCACATAATCGCCGCCTTTGGTTGTGATGCTGGTCGAGTCGCAGGAAGGACAAAGGTGCTCGGTATTCTCACTGCACTCGTCCACTACAGCTGCGTGAGTGCTGAACAGGCGCTCCTCTTCTGGGATGGATGCGGCGCGTGCACGGAGGATGGGATCGGCCAGAGTCGAAACGGCCATGGCAGCGAGCCAGGCCGCAGTGTTGATGGCGGACCTCATGTTTGTGGTATCGTACGCTGGTAATGAACGGACGCCGAAGCAACGGAGAGTTTAACGAGTGTGTTGCAGAGAACGAGTGTTGCTCCAACGAAGGAAGAGAGCAAGAACGAAAGCAAGAAAGAAAGAAGGAAGGAAGGAAGGAAGGAAAGAGCGCTCCTGAGGTTGAAGTTGAAGTTCAAGGAAAGCACGATTTCGTGATGCCAACGCGTAAGAGCCGAGCTAGATCTCATGCAAGGTCAGTCTCGAGGCAGGATGTTACATTCTTCCTGCATCAATCAAAATCAACACAAATCTGTTCACGATACACGGGAGGTACATGCAATTCTGAGGAACAGGGCATGTACACAAAGCCTCCGCGAACGTGCATGCAAACAAAGGAATCTCATTTCATCGTCGGGAGAGTCTTGTCGCATGTCGTTGTCGACGGACAGCAGCAGCAGCATGAGCAGCAGCAGCGTGAGCAGCAGCAGCGTGAGCAGCAGCAGCGTCTCGTCCATCGCACCGGCTATCCGCAGTAGTATTGCGGCCTTGTGTTCATCTACTGCTCCTCTCCTGAAAGCTGAAATTATTTCTGTACCGGTCAAGGCTTCCCTTTTGGTGCTCCCACACCATCGTTCCAACATGGGGCCTCGTTTCCGTCCTTCATTGCCATCTCACGTCCCTCGTCGTGATGTTGTCGCGCATGCAATGCAACATGCATGCCGTGCCCAGGGCTACCTCAGGCATGCTTCAAGGCTCCCCAGGCAGCAGCCGCATGCTCGTATGCATCTGTACTTGCAGACTTTCAAGTGTTGTTTCTCGGAGTTCGGGCCTCCCCACAGCATGGCGCGTGCTTCTGCTGCATCGAACAGCATCCCGGTTCAAGATCGAGGCAATCTTGCAGTAGAACTATGGGATCTGGAAGTTACTTCGTGCAAGGGGTGAAGCAAACACCACCAACGACTGCTCGTTAGTTAGCTAGAACTCGACCCAAACCCCACGCACTCTGCTGATTAATACAGTACATGATGACATCTCGCTTCGACAGCACCGGGATTGTCTTAAGCATAACGGTGGAGCGGCAAGGTTCTGATGCGAGGATCATCACCGCATGCGCCTGACGTACTGTGCTTTTTCCCACTACTCCATCGGCCACCCACATTCTCATCATGGGCTGGCGACATGTACGCAAGTCGGGGTTCGGCAGCTGCAGCTCCCCGGATCTTGCTGTCTCCGTAACAACAGACATAAAACACGTCAGGTAACGTCCAAACGTGCGCTTTGGCCATTCTCCACGCAGGCAACTGGGCGCCACACTTCGGTCTTGAACATAATACTACCCACTACCACCTTACACACTCCCTTTGTTGCTGGTTGGTTTGGTGGATCTTTCACAACAACTCACGTCAGCGCTATTGACACGACCCCCGGCAATTGCACCTGCATAATAGCGGCGTGCGGTCCTAGCCGCGAACCTCTCGCGCTCTTCGAACGTTTTAGTACGTCTTAACTAGTTCGTCGATCACTTTTGCTTCTGGAAGATAGCTCATCTTGAAATCCGTTGAACATCCTGCATTCCGGAAACCGGTCGTTCACCCTTTGTTGACGACCATACAAGTCCAACTCACCCAGGGCCTCGAGGTGGCCACCCTCGCCTCTAAACCCACCGTCGCCACTGGACAACTCAATATGGGCATCTTTTCGGAGAAGAGAGACTCCTCCAAGAGAGAGTCGAGTGGCAGCTCCAGCCAGGATGGCATCGAATCGCGGGACGAACTCACCATGGGTGATCAAGAGAAAGCACAACTGGGGCAAACGCCGTTTCCGACCATGTTGCCCGAAGAGCCCGCGCCGCCTCTGCACCGACTAGATTCACAGATGCCGCAGAAGAAGGCCGAGGACGAGAAGAAAAAAGAAGAGGATGCATTCGCTCACCTGCCAGAGCATGAAGCGGCGATATTGAGGAGGCAATTGGAGATACCGCCTGTACAGGTCACATACAGGGCGCTTTACCGCTACGCAACCAGAATCGACATCCTCTGTATGGTCATTTGCAGTGTATGCGCCATTGCCGGAGGTGCTGCATTGCCGCTCATGACAATCATCTTCGGTTCGTTGGCAGGCACCTTCCAAGGCTTCTTCCAGGGGACCACGACTGGAGAAGATTTCTCGAGCAAGATCGCCCATCTGACGCTGTACTTTGTTTACCTTGGCATCGGTGAATTCTGCGTCGTCTACATCGCAACAGTCGGCTTTATCTACACCGGCGAGCACATTTCAGGCAAGATCCGTCAAAACTACCTGGCTAGCATTCTTCGCCAGAACATCGGCTATTTCGATAAGCTCGGCGCGGGTGAGATCACCACTAGGATCACCGCTGACACAAACCTGGTCCAAGATGCCATGTCCGAAAAGGTCGGCCTCACACTCACCGCGATCGCGACATTCGTTGCGGCATACGTGATTGGGTACATCAAGTACTGGAAGCTGACCCTCATCCTCACCTCGACTATTGTCGCCATATTTTTGACGATGGGCGGCCTCGGCCAGTTCATCGTCAAGTGGAACAAGCTGTCTCTGGCATCCTATGCAGAGGGTGGTACTGTGGCTGAGGAAGTCATCAGCTCTATTCGCAATGCCATCGCTTTTGGAACACAGGACAAGCTGGCCAAGGAGTATGACAAGCACCTCGGTAATGCAGAGAAGTCAGGCTTCAAGATGAAGGCTATCACAGGCTCAATGATAGGATTTTTGATGTGCTATGTTTACCTCACTTACTCCTTGGCCTTCTGGCTTGGTAGCCAGTATCTGGTCCGTGGCGAGTGCACACTATCTGATGTGCTGACTATCCTGCTATCCATCATGATTGGCGCATTCGCTCTGGGAAATGTGGCTCCGAACATTCAGGCTTTCACGACTGGCATTGCAGCGGCCAACAAAATCTACGCGACCATTGATCGCGTCTCGCCACTGGACCCAACCTCCTCACAAGGCCAGAAGCTTGAGCAATTGCGTGGAGTCGTTGAGTTGCGTCATGTCAAGCACATCTACCCCTCGCGGCCAGAAGTCACGGTCATGCAAGACGTCAGTCTTGTCGTACCTGCTGGCAAGACCACAGCTCTGGTTGGTGCGTCTGGATCGGGAAAGAGTACCATTGTTGGACTCGTGGAACGCTTCTACGATCCTGTAGGTGGCGAGGTGCTGCTTGATGGTGTTCCCGTTCAAGATCTAAACCTAAGGTGGCTTCGACAACAAATTAGCTTAGTGTCCCAGGAGCCAACGCTGTTCGCAACCACGATCGCTGGCAATATTCGCCATGGTCTCATTGGCACAGAGCACGAACGACTACCCGAAGATAAGATTCGTGGGCTGATTGAGGACGCCGCGAGACAGGCTAACGCGCATGATTTCATCACCAGTTTGCCCGAGGGCTATGAGACTAACGTCGGTGAGCGCGGCTTCTTGCTCTCTGGTGGACAAAAGCAACGTATCGCTATCGCTCGAGCCATTGTCAGCGATCCCAAGATTCTGCTTCTTGATGAAGCCACGTCCGCACTTGACACCAAGAGCGAGGGTGTAGTGCAAGCTGCGCTCGATAGGGCCGCCCAAGGAAGAACCACCATCGTTATCGCCCATCGTTTGAGCACAATCAAGGACGCAGATAACATTGTCGTCATGTCGCAAGGTCACATTGTAGAGCAAGGCAACCACAACGAGCTGCTCGAACGGAAAGCTGCTTACTACAATCTCGTCGAAGCACAGAAGCTTGCAGCCGAGACTGTAGCAAAGCGGGAAGAGGAGATAGAAATCCTGGACGACGACATCAAGGACGGCAATGTGTTCGAGCGAACTGTGACCGAGAAAAATGAGCAATACGAAAAAGACCCAAACGATCTGCAATTAGGACGAAGCAAATCTGTGCAGTCTGCTTCCAGCAAAGTTATTGCGAACAGGGACCAGGAATCCTCGGGAAAGTACTCGCTTTGGACTCTGATCAAAGTGGTTGGCTCGTTCAACAAGGCGGAATGGCAGTACATGCTCCTGGGCCTGGTCTCGGCCATTATCTGTGGTGCCGGTAATCCTGTCCAGGCTGTCTTCTTCGCCAAGTCCATCACTGCGTTGGCTCTTCCTCCAAGCCAATATGGTGAACTGCGATCTCAAGCGGACTTCTGGTCCTGGATGTACTTCATGCTTGCATTAGTCCAGCTGATCTCATATTTGGTTGAGGGTATTACATTCGCTTTCTGCAGCGAGAAGCTTGTGCATCGCGCTCGTGACATGTCCTTCCGGGTTATGCTGAGGCAAGACATCGCTTTCTTCGACAAAGAGGAGAATTCGGCCGGTGCGCTCACCAGTTTCTTGAGCACTGAGACTACTCACTTGGCCGGCATGTCTGGCGTCACACTTGGCACGATCCTCCTTGTGACCACAACCCTCGTTGTCGGCTTCGTCATTGCGCTGTCCATTGGGTGGAAGCTGGCACTCGTCTGTATTGCTACCGTTCCTATTGTGTTGGCTTGTGGATTTTTCCGGTTCTGGATGCTGGCACGGTTCCAAGCTCGTGCGAAAAAAGCCTACGAGAAGTCCGCATCTTATGCTTGTGAAGCAACCTCAGCCATCCGTACTGTTGCCTCGCTCACTCGGGAAGACGATGTCTGGGAGCACTACCACAATCAAATCGTCGACCAAGAAGCCAAGTCCCTGGTCTCTGTCCTTCGATCCAGCAGCTTGTATGCAGCTTCGCAAAGCTTGATGTTCTTGTGCATTGCACTCGGCTTCTGGTACGGTGGCACACTGATCGCCGCGGGAGAGTACGATCTTTTCCAGTTCTTCTTGTGCTTCTCGTCGGTCATCTTTGGTGCGCAGTCTGCTGGTACCATCTTCAGTTTCGCGCCAGATATGGGGAAAGCCAAGCACGCAGCGGCAGAAATGAAGACGTTGTTCGATCGCAAGCCAGAAATCGACACCTGGAGCACGGAAGGAGACGTGGTTCACGACATGCGAGGCGACATTGAGTTCCGAGATGTTCACTTCCGGTACCCGACCCGCCCTGAACAGCCAGTACTTCGTGGCCTCGACCTCCAAGTACGACCAGGCCAATATGTCGCCCTAGTGGGCGCCTCAGGTTGCGGCAAGTCCACGACCATCGCCATGCTCGAGCGCTTCTACAATCCATTGGTCGGTGGCATCTACGTCGATGGCAAAGAGATCTCGAGCCTTAACGTGAACTCCTACCGTAACCACCTTGCCCTAGTATCTCAAGAACCAACCCTCTACCAGGGCACAATCCGCGAAAACATACTCCTCGGCGCGGACAAGCTGGACGCCGACGTCAGCGACGAGTCTATAGTGCAAGCTTGCAAAGACGCCAATATCTACGACTTCATCATGTCCCTTCCTGAGGGCTTCGACACGGTCGTCGGCAGCAAAGGCAGCATGTTGAGTGGAGGGCAGAAACAACGTGTGGCTATCGCGCGTGCTTTGCTTCGAGATCCCAAAATCCTCCTTCTGGACGAGGCGACTAGCGCGCTTGACTCTGAGTCCGAGAAAATTGTGCAGGCGGCTCTCGATAAGGCTGCTAAAGGGCGGACGACGATCGCTGTGGCGCACAGATTATCGACTATCCAGAAGGCTGATATGATCTATGTCTTCGATCAAGGGCGGATCGTAGAGAATGGAACGCATAATGAGCTCATTGGGCTCAAGGCGAGGTACTATGAACTAGTGAATCTGCAGAGTTTGGGGAGGAATTGAGACGTCTAGCTCTCCTTGTCGTTCTGATATAAGCGAGGCGTCTGGTGCGGTTTCAGGGACAGGTTGGAAGCATCAGCAATGGCCGGCGAGCTTGCACATACAAAGGGGGCACAGGCGTGAACATACGAAGCATTATTTCCCCGCCCCCCCTCAATCCATTCCGATAGACGACGCCGCGGCGACCATTTGGACGCTATCGGCTCCGCCTTCAAAAGGTGTATTCCGTCGAGCATGAAAGAGCATGGCACAATTATACATTTTGTGCAAATCACAGCACAGCACAGCATTAGCAGACAAGACTATGCTCAGCTACTTTTGTTCGCATTCATCGTCCTCAAAACAGCACAACAGGAAACTGCCGCTGCTCCTTTCTCTTCTGGTGCCAAAGAGGGAAGATATCATGTGCGAAGAAAGCCGATGAGGATCGAAGGGAGAGCAAGCAAGGAAGGTGCGGGGAGCCAAGCGAGGAGTTCGTCGGTGAGGAGATCGATATGATTCCGGGATTACAATATAAAGACGCCAGTGACGAGGCAGCTGACGGCAGATGGGGATCGTTTGCTTCGGCAGCACATGAAGTGTATCAGTGCGGTGGCATATAACTTCGCACCGGCGTCGCCTGCGGACAACGGGACGGGATTTGCAACTGCACAGTATGAATGAGGTCGTCAAGCTGGACCGCGGAAGCTGGTGAAACATGGTCGGTAAAGACGTTAACTAGCTGTCGAACCATTTGCGATCTCTCCAAGATGGATCGAAGGCTGAAATAAGCAGACTGCGTGGCAAGAGCGTAGTGCCGCAATTGTCAAAGCATACCTCATCATCCTACGCTTTCATATCTGCGCTTGTTAAGTTACCCAAAGGCCATTTCAAATCTTATCCGGCAGGGGAAGGTTGAGCTGGAGGCACATGAGCCAACTGCCACATATCAGCAGTGGAGTTGGATGAGCTTATGGAAGCCTCGCAGATTACATCGAAGGCAGGTGAAGTGGATCCACGCTCGCATATGGAGTCTTTGATCTTGAGCTCGACGGCCGTTCAGAGAAGTCCATAGACCGTGTGGTGCTCCAAAATCAGATCTCTTTCCCTGGCACATGAAATCATAGATAAAGTAGTGCACGTGCCGTCGCGATCATCTCGTTCGGAATGTCCTGATCCGTTCGGCTCGGACGCTTGGGGGTATCATATATATGTCCTGTAGTCAATGCGCTGTACTCCTTGAAAACGCCGTACTGTCGTGCCGTGCTATCGCACCTGCACTGTCGTTGCCTCAACACCCGAACATCCCGCGGCGCTTGTCCATTGTTCCATGATCTTACTACACAGCACCGCTTTGGTACCGTTCCTCCCTTCCACATCCCTGCCCACGCCTCAATGCGTCCCCATAGCCCCGTAACCCCTGCCCCCGGTCTGCACGTTATCGCTATAAACCCCAGGCGCCGGTCTATCGTCGAAATACCCCTGCTGCGCCTGCTCTTTCCGGTTATAGTACACATACATCAGATAGAAGGCGTGGATGTGGCCTGGGAAGTATCCAAGAATCGTGCTGTCGAGCGCGTTAGTTCATGGAAGCTGGGAGGAGTGACTTGAGATCTTACAGGCAAATATTGATGAGGAGGTCTGCGCCGCAGCCGGAGAGGATGTAGACTGCCACTGGGGGAAGGAAGATCGCTATGATTACGAGCAGGATTGCGGAAATCATGGTGGTGGTATCGCGTGAGAGGTGGTTGGTGATGGATTATGGTTGGTTGTGGTTGCCAGTTTCGACGTTCCGATGCGCCTGAGTTGGTCGTGGTTGAA
Organism: Exutisphaerella laricina CBS 326.52; assembly: GCA_000504385.2. Classification (NCBI taxonomy): domain Eukaryota; kingdom Fungi; phylum Ascomycota; class Dothideomycetes; order Mycosphaerellales; family Mycosphaerellaceae; genus Exutisphaerella; species Exutisphaerella laricina. The sequence continues at coordinate 105,257 of KZ106746.1, forward strand.
GGAGAGAAGGACTGTTTGTCAATTAACGTATCTATGTACGTATTGGCGCTTCCACTTGCGTTGACATCATGCGCAGCGAACAGTCAGCGCGAATCCCTGTCATTGATATGAAGGTGAAACACTGTTTGCTAGCGATGCTGCGTGGCTGTGCTGTCGGTCTGCTGTTGCTCAGGCATCAAGGGTTGTGTTGGTTGGTTGCTAGATATGCTCCCTGTAGCATCGAGCCTCTTTGACCAAACAGCAGCTGAGTTTCGGGTATGTTCGTAATTTCTAACGAAGCCCGTCTGCAGACCACTGCTGCTGCGACTCACTGTTGATCTGTTAAGCGTGGAAACAAGCAAGAACGCATCATATGTGTCATCTGATACAGGCCAGTGAGGCGCCCTCCATCTAGTCTAGCTACTGTGTTGCGCATGATATCTCTAAGCAATTCTTTCCCTCCCAAATTTCCCTTTCATGCATCAATCGTATCATAGCGAATGTGCCCTCCAGGCAAGAAACATACATCATAGTGAAAGCAGCAACAGTATGAGTTGCGCTTCAAGGCGTATCGGTACATCCCACTCTTACGTTCCCCTGAAAAGGAACTGCATATCCTCCGGCGTTAACTTTTCCATCGATGTCTTGTCATTATTGATCGTTCCATTGATCATGTTCGCCTTCTTCTCCTGTAACATGACCATCCTCGACTCGACAGAGTCCTCAATACACAATCTCGTGATAACGCAAGGACGCTTCTGTCCGATACGATGGCAACGATCAGCAGACTGCCACTCAGCGGCTGGGTTCCACCAAGGGTCGACGATATAGACGCGAGAGGCTTCGGTCAAGTTGAGAGCGACGCCACCGGCCTTTAGAGAAACGAGGAATATCTCGCAATCCGGGTTCGTCATGAAATGCTCAATACTTCGCTGACGCTGAATAGGCGTCATGGATCCATCGAGCATGACCGTGTTGAAACCGGCACGTCGTAAACGCCACTCAATGAGCTGCAGCATGGATGTGAATTGCGAGAAGACGATCGACTTGAGTGTCTGCTTCTTCGACCGCAGCTTGTACAGGTCGTACACTAGCATCTCGATCTTGGTAGACGAGGTCCAATCCTGCATTTTGATGCGGTTGATGATGGAAGACTTCTTGACGACGTCCTCGTCTTGCTCGATATCCGGCTGCTCAAGATCGATGGCCAGCGCGATGTGGCAGCGTGGGCAGTCAGCTTCACCGCCTGTCTCTTCGACAGACTGCATGTAGTTCTTCGCGCATGCGCGGCAGAAGTCGTGCTTGCACTGTGATCGGATGGCCTCCTCAGCCACCTCGTCGCAGATGTTACAAACAAGGACATTCTGACCTTCATGAGCGTTCTTCTTCAGCAGAAGATCAGGGTGGTTGGCCACCTGCCGCATCTGCATGATGAGACCGAAGATATTTGCATAATTGTTGAGCATGACACCACGTGCGACATAAGTGTCGAACTGGCGAGTGGTGTTGGACATTATACTCGAAGAGAAGTCGCGCTCGATTTCTCCAAAGAACTCATTGTGAACGATGACTTCTTTTGGCGGCAGTTCCATTGAGCTCACGTAGTCGCGCTTCATGCGGCGAAGCATAATGCGCGCAGTGATCATGTGTAGCTTATCCATAGCCTTCGTGCGATCGCGTGGATCCTCGGACTGCGTGAGAGGATTGAGCAACTCCTGGTTGAATACCGAAACGTGCTCCATGCCTGCATGCTTGCAAGACTTGCACATGTGGTCCTCACCAAGCTCCCAATGCAGCATTGCGCATGGGCATTTCTTGCAAAAGTAGTCTGCGAAAGGTCGCACTTCGAGAAACCGCAGGAGTGAGAAGAACTCGCCGATTCGGTTCTGCACAGGCGTGCCAGACAAACACCATTTGTAGGTGCCGCTCAAGGCGAAGCATGCTTTGGCGATGCCGGTCGTGCGCGTCTTGATGCTGTGGGCCTCATCAAGTATCAGGCGGTGGAAGTGGATGGCGTGTATTGGCGAATCCTCCTTGATAATCTCCTCGCCGCGTGACCAGCCTTTGGTTTCCTTGCGGTAGAGTGACTCCAAACTGTTGTACGAGATCATGATGACATCGTTCTTCTTGAGCTCCTTCACTGACATCTTCTTAATCTTGTTGTTCTGGCCGTGGTAGACGAGCACCTTGAGCTTGCCATCGGTGTATTCGCCAATCTCTGCAGACCACTGCATGAGCGCCACGGGAGGCACGACAACAAGTGTCGGCTCTTTCTGAGGGTAGTCGGACATGATAAGCGAGACGGCCTGAATTGTCTTCCCCATACCCATCTCGTCTCCAAGCAAGCCGCCCTTGTAATGGGTCTTCTCCTGTTTGACCATCCAGTTCAGACCTTCGAGCTGGAACGGCTTCAGCCTGCGATTGATGCTGTCGGGCTGCGCAGCTTGCTCTGGCTGAATGATCGGGATATCCTCAAGATCCTTCCACATGGTCTTAATGTTCGGATGTGCCTTCTCAAGCTTCTTTCGCTCGCGATCTTTCCTAGACATGAGCGCAAGCGAGACGTGATCCTCAATCTCGGCGCTGAGCTCAATGGCTCGCTGAATAGTGATATTCCCGTGGCGTCTTCCACGTGCCCTGGGCGCGGTTCTACCACGGCCACGGTGACGCGTCGTGCTACGCACAATACCACGGGGAGCAGATGGTGCTACAGCAGGTTGTACAGCAGTAAGCGGCACATCAGACTCGGTGTCACTAACACCAGTCGACACAGCCTCAGACTCCGAATCCTCAACAACAAAGTCGTCTTCACTGTCGAGCTCACTAAGCGCCTCCAGGTCATCATCGCTATCCTCGATCTCGATCTTTTTGCGGGCGAGTGAGCCTCGTGCATTCGCGCTTGCTTTGCGTGTCGGTATTGCTTTCTTGGGCGGTGCAGCAGGTGCCTTGCCTTTGCCCTTCGAATTCGACAAATTGCCAGGCTCTTTCTTGTTTGAAGCAGGTCGGCCACGGCCACGCACGATGGGCATAGAGTCCATCGACTCTACAGACTCAGGCTCACTCAGCTCGCTCTGTTCATCTTCTGAATCTGCCACGATCATCTTTGCTCTCTTCTTCGCCGGCTGCTGGGCTCCTACTTGAGCATACTCCTCTTCTTGTAAACGCAGTGCCAGTCTGGCGTCATCTTCCGTATCGTCCTCGGAATCTTTGATCTGGAGGACATTCTGACCCAAGGTCGATCGCTTTCGCTTTCCAATGGATGCTGCAGTGCCCTTGACCGATGTCGCAGGTGTGGTCCCGGGAGTTTCGTACTCTGTGGATGTATCGCGCGAGGTCTCTGCAACGGAAGAGATGGATGAACCGGTCGGGGAAGTGCCTTGAGGCTCAGCCTTGACGTAGGATGAGCGAGCCATGGCATCAATGGCTGGCAATACGACTCCCTTCGCAACTCGTGTTGTCGTCGATGCAACCGCAATCTCGTCGTCGGATACGCTTTCCACGTCTGTAGTATTGGGTATGGTAGAAGAACATCCACTCTTGGGAGTGGCGAATCGGCTGCTTCGGAGGGCGCGTTGTGATGTCTGAGGGGCAGATCTATCGACTGCTACAGTCTCAACTAGTTCGTTATCAGCTGTGTCCACCACCATGCGAATATTGATGAGCGAAAAGTCGGGAGAAAGGTGAGGGCATACTGTTCTTTCCTTTGCCTCCTGCGACAGGACGTCCAAGACGTCTAGGTCCTGCCATCTCGGCTCGCTTGCGGGAACTTTAAAATTTGTATGTGTTCCTCCTGAAAGTGCGTGGTATCGTCTCAATTCGACATTGGTGGGGGAGGAAACCAGCGAGGAGTATGACACTCGTGTAAATGTGGTTGTTGCAAGTGGGTAATTGACAAGAGGTCACTTGCGTTTGACAGTAAGATCGCGGTCAATGCGTTGCTTTAGTGTGCCAGATCTGACGCAGGGGCACAGATCATGTCGCCACCAGCGCGCGTCGTGTCTTGTTCGCGTTTTGGGCGGAATGATCGCTTAACGAGCTTCCTTGATGTTGTTAACGAACTTGTTATTGAGTCAAATGTTCGAAGACAATGACCCCTCGATCAAGGCAAATCCAGAAGCTGCTGTTTCGTAGGCAGCAGCGCGCTGTTCACGTAATGACGCGTGTGAGCTTGATAGACGCGTAAAGTGGCTCGAAGCATTCACCGAACAACGCGTTGCGGAAGTTGAGGAGATTGTCAAGTGTGTATACCTACGACAAGTTTGCGTTGGAAGAAGTACAGTCTGATTGATCCCTCTCTGCTCAGTATATGGCCAGCAGTGAACCATTAACATTCTCTCCGCTCCTGTGACATGCCGACTTATTCGCTCTTTTGACTGCTCCTGTGCAGCACATCTCGACCTGATCGTCCCAAGAAGAAGTCGCACCTAAGAATCATCTGCCCGAAATAATGCAACGCCACGCAAGCAATCTGTCCAGCAGAAACATTTGTAGACTCCCTTTCTTGCCGAATGCTCCATATGCTTTCACATCGTGCCTGATTGATGATGATTGTTGGAGCAGATGTCACCCTCAGCCACCGACGCCTCGCTAAGCCATCACGCCGAACCGTCAGACAGCGCCGCGCTAAGTGCCCTTCGCATCCGATACCCATATGTTGTCCTTGTCTTTGTTACAGTCCGCATCAATTGCCTCTCCTTCAACACGTCATGTCGATGGTTGTCTATTGTGGTGACTTCGCACCACCTCCATTTCGACGGTCGCCGCCCTCGTTGATGCCCAACTGGCTCATGCCAGTGTTAAGGAATGAGAATGGGTCGGCTGATCCATCATTGCCATAGCCACCAGTGTTGCCGTAAGCGCCGTTGGAGTAAGCTCCGGCTTGAGCTTGTCCGCTGGCATTGCCCTGGTTGAAAGCCTGCTCAGTACGGCTGTCGAAGCCACCCTGTGATGGCATGCCGCCGTTGTTTGCCATTTGAGAGTAGCCGCCAGCCATGTATGGTGAAGGTGCCGCGATGCCGGATGGTAGCGCATAGGAGGATGGTGGTCCGAAAGACTGGCCGCTGAATCCACCTGGCGGACCGGCCATACCGCTACCGCCGTACGCGGATGGATCTGGCTGCTGCATGCCGCTGTACGAGTTCGATGGCATTGATTGCATGGGCATGTTTGGAGGTCCGCCGTATGATCCCCCACCAGGGAAACTTGTCATGCCGCTCTCTGCAACCACCGCAGCATTGTTGCGTGAAGCTCCACAACGCAAGCAGGATACATTCTTGGCGAAATTATGATACCCGCAGCCTTCGTTGCCACACTTCCAGTCGCCAGCACGGAATGGTACGATGCCTCCACGACCGCTCGAACCACCCATGTGACCACCACCCATGCCGCCATAACCGCCCCCGTGCATCTGACCTCCCATCATGCCTGGGTGACCATAGCTAGCACCAGCATATGGGCTTGGCTGCATGCCGTATGGTTGGCTGTATGGATCGCCCCCAGTCGCGCCCATCGCTGGAAAGCTGCATCGGAAACATGCAGTGCGACGCTGGAAGTTGGAGAAGCCGCAGCTTGGGCATGTCCAGTCACCTGGGCGTGGGCGATTCTTCGAGGGTGGAAACGGTGTAAGAAGAGGTGGTCCGCCTGGTGGCTGAGAATGTGCTGCTCGATCGAGAACGCGGCTCGAGGAGGGTGCAACCTCAATGGCGCGATCGTTGAGCGCGCGGCCGTTCATTGAAAGTGATTCGGCTGCCTGGTACGTAACGCTGTCAGTAAACTGCCAATTCCAAGCGAGCTGATTCATTGCGTGGCAATCACAGTCCACGCTGCCGTGAACATCTGAAGTGCAATCTGGTGTAACGTGAAAGGGAGCAGCCAGTATCGTGAATAGCGCCATGGCCAGTGGCTTGCGGTGGGGTTGGGAAGGTAGTGATGGCAGCTTTAGTGTGGTGGTAGTGACTTCGAAGTGTATCGAGGCGAAGCGCCATGACTTGATCATGGAGATCAAGCCAGACCGCCATCAACTTTCACTTTGCCGGCCGAAAACTGAATGGAGAGTGTATGCTGAAATTTACAGTGATAAAATGGAGAACCAAACTCACCTCTTCGTGGCTGCCGAAGACGACGAATCCGCTGCCGCTCGGCTTGCCTCCTTCAGGAGTTCGGAGAGTCCAGAAAGCAATTGGACGACCACCGTATTGCGTGAACCAACTCTCCAATTCACTTTGGGTCGTGTCGTGAGGCAGACCGCTCAAGTGAAGCACTTTGCTGCGCTCACCCAAGAAAGCTCGGACGTCGCTTCGAGCGTCCAATGGGCGTGCAAGGACGTCTGGGGTGCCTTGTGGGTTAGTCTGCGATGGCCGCGACTTCTTGGTGAGTGAGCTGAGGCAGCGTGTAAGCGTAAGAGCTTCCTCCAACGCGCGGCGGGGAGATGACGGAGCCAAAGCTTGGAGGTGGAATGGTAGACCGCCAGTGACCTTGCCAGATGAGCGGACTTCCTCAACTTCAAGACCCGCGCAGATTGATGACAGGCTTGAGGAGCTGAAAGCCAGTGTCTCGGGGTGGTGGGACTGAAATGTCTGGTATTCGCCACGTAGACCAAACAAGATAGGGTGCTGAAGGTAAGGAGGCAGCACAACGTTCTTGTCACGAGCTTCTCGTGGTAGCTGTACACGAAGGTCCCAAGGTGTCAGTGTCACGAAGGCGAAGGTAGGTTGAGCGGCAGAATCGCCGTCCTTGGGCACTAGATGGTCGCGAGCATAGGCGTCGAAGGTGCTGATGGCGTCGCGGAAAGAGCCGGCGTTTTTGACATGCTCCCAGGTGAGTGTGGTGAGAGAAGTGCAGAGAGGAGTAATAGGAGTATTGACGGGACGGACGAGCACGGACTGGCGGTGCAACTGCAATGTCGTTTCATTAGCATATTAGCCCCAACAAGTTCACTTTCTATTCTTGCCGTGTCTCGTTTCACAAGACAACGCGGTGTCATTATTTCTGCGATTGTATCTAGCCGAACATGGACTGAAACGTACCTCTCGTTCGGGATTCTGGGCATCTACGACTACCCATCCAATCTCAATGACCTCAGCGCTGTCCTTGGTGACATACACGCCGTGCTCGTCACATGTGGTAGCGATGTGAATGACGCAGAATTTCTCGAATTGCTGCGGCGCGGCTGGCTGCGGCGGATGTTGCTGCGGCGGGTATTGGGCAGGAGCGCCAGACTGGGATGCTCTTTCCGTCGGGGTATAGACAGCCTGTGTAGCCGGGGCCTGTCCACTGCTCTGCGAAGCTGGTGTTGGATACGAGCCGCTGCCGTACTGCTGCGGTTGGGTGGGTGTCGCCATGTTTCCTGATACCAAGCAAGATGTTTCCCGTCCCTAAACCTGTCCCGTAACGCCCCAAACGCCCACGGAATGCTCTTCGTGGAATGCAGACAGCTCGTGCTGCGGTGATTGTGCTGTATACAAGGGCGTGGAGTGATCGAGGTCGAGGTCAGCTGCGGCCTCAGTCGGTGGTTGAGCTGCTGGAGCTTCGAAGTGGAGACGGGTGGAAAGCTGTATCGGTCCAATATGCAGGACTCGGCGAACGACAACACAAGCGCTCGAGGCAATAACGGCCGTGAATGAGTTGCAGGCGGCGCGATCGTTCCTCGATGGAGCTTCTTGTCTCTTCCTCGGCTGAGGGCGGATGGAGGATCAGAGGTGGAAGAGATGTCAAATCTTAGAATTGTTTCAACTTTCAAGCAACAACGGGCCTGCCCCTGTCTAGCTTAGGTTCTAATCAACCATGTCACTATCGGCGACAACGGGCAATACTGTGATGCTCCTCCATTTCTCACGGCCTGTGGCTAGTTCACATGCCAGGGATTCCTACGAAAGCGCTGGGGGTGGCCGCAACAACTGTAGAGCTGCCCAAACTCGCCCCATACTGTATACAGCAGCATTCGTCGACGCCTTTCTGAATTGGTTGTGCTCGCGGGTGGTTGCCTCCTTCTCCACCATCCAGCTGCGACTACGCAGCCGCAGCCCTTGTCATTGCCAAGGAGTTCGAACGGCATGTGGGACCGTTTTTGATGAAGTGATGGAGTCGGCACGCTGCTTCCGCCGAACGGTCACGTTGAAGAACCGCCAAGCGAGCATGCTGCGTTTGTGATGCGAAGGTATCTACTGGGAGCGATGTACTATCTCTAACCTCTCCTCCGCCCCAAATGACAAACGCGGGCACATCGCCTCGAACAGACAACAATGCAGCAACCCTTCGGCAGGTCCAAGTGGCTAGCAAGGTGCAGGTGGCACAGCCCATGAGAGAGCCATGTGATCGCCATCCACGATCCGGGGCTCGTGGGTGCCGGTTCCTTCGGTGTAGCACGTGTTGTAGCCGATCGTTACACGCGCCTGCTGCACGTCGACAGAAGTGGTACACATCCGCGTGTCTAGGTGGGTAGCCGGCGTCCGCCGACCACGTCTGCGCGCTCTCGCCGCAGGTTCCGACCAGCTGAGAGTCCGGTCACAGACTCACAACATCCTGTACCTGCGCTGATGATGGCCAGCAGCAGTTCTGTGCAGGTCTACTACTCTATGTTCTATGGGCGACACTGTTATCGTGTACTAGCAGTTGCCGTTTGCCCAACGCATCAAGCACTGACTTCAAATGGTTCTGCATATTTGCGCATCGCCAAAGTGCCTGCTGTACATTCCCAGCGCCTTAATTGGAAAGATGAACTTGTAATTCGGGTACGAGATCATGCTGTGAATCACGAAGTCAGTCCTGAGGCAAAGCTTGCGATTCGATGGGGAGAAGCTTACCAGCTCTTGTTGAACACTCCTTCGATGCCTTCCTGCAGCCACTCACCATTGGGCAGCTGTCGCTGCATCAAGAGCCGCACGGCGCGCTCAAGTGGCTCTCGATGTGGAAACTGTGCCTCCAACATAGCGATGATGACCTGCCAATAGTCAGCCATGCAGCAAGCTTCGTTGCGCACAATCACTCACCCAGGCAGTCTGTACGACTTGTGAGCCATCCGGATGTGGACACCAGGTACTCGTCTCACAGCTCCTATACGATTCGCCCCAGCCGCCATCCCGTTCCTGCCTGTCGAGGAAAAATTGACATGCTCTCTTCACGCGATCGCTGTTCTCGTATGTCTCACCTTGTGTAGCAAGACTTTCCAGCGCGAACATGCCGGCATAAGTGAAGCATATGCCCCAGCTACCATACCAAGACCCATCTGGTCGCTGGTTGCTTCGAATCCAGTCTACTGCTCGGCGAATGAAGACGTCAATCTCGCTGGTGCGATAACCTGGATACTTCTCACGGAAAAGCTGCAGTGTGGTCACACATGCAGTCGTGCATTCTGGATAGTCGTACTCGACCATGATTCGGCCAAAGACTTCTGCAGCATTCAGATATTCGAGCTTCTCGCTGCCCCTTCTAGGTTCGTACGAGCTACACGCTCCAACGTCGTTCTGCATAGTTAACAATATGTCCACAGCCCACTTCAGTCTCTGATCATCCAGAAGTGCTGGAAACAGCTTCCGCTGTGGATCGGTCTTGCTGATCAATGTCTGAAGCTGCATAATCGCTTTGAGCGCTTCTGCCGTGCAGTCAGACACTGTGTATCCTTGTATTCGATTGCTGAAGCCCCATGCGCCTCGTCGAGCGTGTCGGTATCCTAGCTCAGGAGCAGTCTTTTGGGTAGGCGGATCTGCATAGACCGAAGATGCCACGTAACCCGTTGGATGGTCCAGAATCTGCTGGCCTTGCAAATACTCGAGAGACTTGGTCAACATCCGATGGTTAACCGGCTTGTCGGCCAAGCCAGCGGCGACGGTTGCTTGAACGGCGAATGATGTGTCCCAGTTCTGGACGCCGTTTGTGCCGTTTACCATCATACCTTTATCGGAAACCCACAGGTAGTCCTGGATCCGGCCGCGAATGTTGATAACAGACTCAGCCTCAGACCCCTCTTGTATATAGCAGCACAGTAGATTCATGGGGCAGTTGACTGGAGCAAGGCATGCATAGTCAGTGTTGGTATTTTCGATCTGAATCAAGTGCCATGACCACTGCTCAGCCTTCTTGATGATGGCGGGGCCACGCAAGAATGGAATCCATATCCACACTAAAACCCAGTTGATCAGATTGAGCACCCATGTCTTGGGATGATAGTTATCGGCAGGACTGATCGAGTTGCGATGTGCCGCGAAACAAATCTCTTCATAGGGCTCCACGAGGAGCTCCTGGCGCAGCTGTTGGATTAGCGGATCCGACTCTGCTCTGGGATATGTCCACTGCTTGGACCAAACGAATCCCATAGGCAAAAAGACTTGGCGCATGTGAATCCACCATCTCCAGGGGGAGATTGGTGTCCAATCTGGCAGTAGCCATAATTCTGGTGGTACAGGATTGACGATATCCCATTGCATGACACCAAGCACCGACAGCCAGAACTTTGCCCAGTGAGGCCCGTACACAGCGCCACCGAGTCTACTTAGGCAATGCCTTGCCTTTAGCATACGAGGATGATCTGCTGGCACGCCGAGCAAGCGCAATGCTGTGTAGTTCATCGCGGTGCCGAACACCGACGAATCTGCTTCAACGTGTAAACCCCAGCCGCCATCGCCGCCATTCTTGTCCCCTATGTTTTGCATAGTGAACAAATATCGAGTGACTTCGATCTGTTCAGGTTGTGTCAAGGGCATGTTGGTAACATAAAGGGTGATGACGAAGCCAGGAATCAAGAACATTGGGCCGCCATATTCGCAGCCCCAATTCCCGGGTCCGAGTTGCAACTTTGAGAAGAAGTTGAGACCATTCTCTGCGGATTGCGATGGCGTTTGTGGTTTAGGCAGATCTGCCAGTCCCTGGCATGGTCAGTCAGAACTTCGACTAGAGCTCGTGGTGGAATCCCTACCGTGTCCAAACCTAAATACCATTTGTCTGCAGTGGTCATCGGCCATTGTTTGACCTCCTCATCGGTCTGGAGATAGTGCCAGGTGTGCCGACCTTTGTCGTTTCGGAGCCGCCATCGTGTAAGGTCAGTCTTGGGATTTCCTGCGTCTTTAATGTTGCCATTGGCGTGTCCATGAGACGTCGACGCCGGTCTGCGCTCCTTCACAACCATCTTGCAGAAAGGACGGTGTAGATCTGGAGTGGGTATTACAGGTCGAGGCACATTGTAGAGACAGGCACCTTGAAGGGAAAGTAGGAAAACCGAAACTCTGGTTGTACTGAACTAAATTACCGCCGGAGGCGGTGTTGGCCGGCTCGATGTAAATCACGTGCCCAACGATACGCTTACAATATGGATCAACGACTACCTTGATATCTTCCATCACAGCTACCTGATTAGCAATATTGTTCTTAAACATAGTCTTTATAGCTCTTATACGAAACTTGGGCTACTCTACTCCATCCTTCAAGCTGTAGCTAGTTTACAATTCTAATCCACTTCCATCAAAAAGAGGTTTGTGTTGAGCACGTAATGTGCGTTCCTCCTTGCGATGGCCACGCGAAGTGCAACTCGTACGATGAAATTCCAGGGATTTCTACATTCGGTGTAGCGCCGCAATGCAGGGACACAGTCAAGCAGTCTTCGCGGGGCAAATAGACTTTGGCGCTATACTGTGGTCGGCCTACGTCAAATCTCTGCTTTCTTGTCTGTCACATGCCGACCTACTGCAGCAGACCTTTGACTGAACCATACTCAACAATACATCATCAGGCAAGACCATCATGCATGCGACCACGCAGCCCGCTCTCACCGTCGATGAGATTGACGATCTCCTGTACTGTACCCGAGCGAATGAGACTCAAGAGCTGGAACAGACTATTGCAGAGCTCACAAAGAAGTACTCGAGCACAGCGAAGGATCTGCTAGAGGCAGCTATAGACCCCGAGACTGGCAACACAGTGCTACACTTCTGCTCAGCAAACGGCTTGGCAGATCTCTTGCCTTCACTCCTGTCCAAGTTGGACGAGTCGAACAGCACAGAGACCACCGAATGTGGCACGCAACAATCTAAGCTAGTCAATCACGGCAATCGGGAGGGCAATACACCACTGCACTGGGCAGCATACAATGGACACCTCGCTGTTGTCAAGCTGCTGATTGTGGCAGGAGCCGATATGTGGATCAAGAGTGCTGCAGGACACCTTGCTATGTTCGAGGCCGAGAGAGCCGAGAAAGATGATGTGGTGCAGTATCTTCTCGAAGTGGGCGGCAAAGACGTGGAGACAGGTGGTGCGGAAGGACAAGCTAGCGCAGAAGATGAGGTAGATGTGCAGGAGGAAGTTGCGGGAGCAGGAAGCAGTATTCAGGCAAACGCGTGATCGTTCACGCGATCACTGGCTTGACAAGATATCCCTACGGAGACGTCGAGTATCCCATACGATGGATCTTGGAAGAGCTAGTAGGGAGCATGGAAAGAGCGAAGATTATGGCCTGAGACACTCGTACCTTGGACCGGTGTCATGGGACGATGCAAAAAGAATGTCTACAGTTTCATTGGCACCTCGCTCCTCGACCATCTCCGTCAATCGGTTGTTTTCAGCCAGTTGTCACAACCTTCGAACAAGTCTTACCATCCCTCGACGAACGATTTGGAAAGTCTCCAGCTTCGGAAGTCTTCCGGACGACTCCCAACTACCAGCCCTTATCTGGTCTACCGACCTTGTCAGTCTACCCTTGCACTACTTCGGCGTAAGCACGAAGCAAGACGCCGTACGTCATAAGCACACCTATCCTTCTGCACACTCGGCCTTGGCTACACCGATCTGATGATGAAATCATGCAACGTCCGCGGGTCGACGACCAAGTTGTGGTTCAACAGCTTCCAAAAGCGTACAAGAAGCGCCACAAGCGTGCGATGTAGTCGGCTCCGATCCACTTCTAAGCTCGAACATGAGCTCGTCTTTGCCGGGTTCTCAGCTTGAGCACTCGTGATATGTCTTCTTTGGGAAAGATTCTATGCTTCGTCACGCCAGTATTGTATGCGGCAGCCAGGTGACATCTACTACGCGTGCCGGAACATTTCGCTTCGAAAGATGACGGAGTCCTCGAAAGTCCCGACGCTATTTCCGTCGCCGCAGTCTCAACCTCGCAGAGAGGCACTTGTAAGCTGGCAAAAGCACATTTGGCTCGCCTCAATTGGGGAAGACAGAAAGCTTCCCTCGAAGAGAGATCAGGTGAAAGGACAGCGAAGGGGAAAGTTACGGATGGCGGCTTAGAGCAAGTTGAGGACGCGCCTGATACGAAAGGGCAAGTAGACGATGTGCTTCAGAATTGGTCAACGGGGGAATTTCAGGCATGGGCAAGTTACACAAAATAGCTTATCATCGCGGCGACACCGACAGGTTACAACCAAAGCATACAGTGGTAGCGCGAACAACTTTGTTCGCACTAAGTATACCGCCAGTCATGAGAGCACTGCAACGCATTCCTTCGATACAACCGACACGGCAACATCTCTCGTAACAGCTCACTACTGTGAGCTCCCATGCTATTGAGCACGCTATACGATCAGTAAAGTACAGGCAGTATAGACGTCGACGTTCTCAAAGCTTCTGGAGGTATGCTACCCAATGAGCTGGCGTCACGCTTCGCACTTCTCTACGAGCATCACCCGCTCTACCACGCTTGTGTATATGCCGTGACCATGCATCGATTGCCCAGAAGCGTAACAACGACAGGCCACCACAGCAACCCCACCTTCGCACGCATGTGGTACGTCGAAGAGTACCTAGCACAGCTGCTAACATCGATCTGCCTCCCAGACCTCACATGATAGACGGCATAATTATCCAACGCCACGTACCCGGCGGTCCACCCGCAGAGGCGCTCACAACCTTCCAGTACCTCGCCACGACGCACCGCGTCCTGTGTCAGCGTCACTTGACGTTCGAATAAACGACCATCCATTACTACATGGTGGCGGGGATCCAGAAAGTGTATGCAGCATCACCTGTTATCACTACCTCGGTCGCGAGACGAATATTACTCGCAGCTTCTTCGCAGTCAGGTAGGATGCATGCCGCCTCTCTGCCATTATCGAGATATCCAATCGCAGTCCTCGTATGGTCTCCCACCCAGTGGTTCTTGGCAGTAGTCTTGCCTGATAGAGCTGAAACGTTTGTTAGATACCGATCGATTTATCATCGTGGCCCCTCGAATCGACGTCTTTGAGGACGTGGGTGCTGGGGTTTTGGAGTTTGGCTGAATTGCACCCGCAACATCGAGAGGATTTGGTTGAGAGCCTGAGATGCCATCTTGTCGTGGGGCAAATGTTTGTCTGGGCAGATAGTGACAGTACTCGTGCTAAGGGAGCAGCGATGGTTCTGCCGCTACAGCGTTTCATCCAATGGAGATTGTCGAGAAGATGTAGTACTCAAGAGGTACATGCCCCTTTGCAAAGATCGCTACTTGTAGTGTTTCGGGATACCGAAAGCCGTACCCTTCGTTATGTAGATAGAAAGTATTAGTTGTATGAGAGAGACCGTCCCTGCCGCTCCTCCGTATAAAAGCGTGTGTGCCAAAAAAAACTATCTTATGGCAATCCAAAGCCAAAGTGGGTATCGTGCTTGGTCCCCATGATCATCCATGTCCTATGAGTACCCCAAAGAAAGACGGAGTGACTATCATAGCCAACTCCCGAAGATCAAGTACAATGTCCATGGGTCGCTCCCAAGCCGGGAACCTGGAATGACCTGGTCGCCTGCGAACCACTGCGATGCGATGGTATGCTTCAATCCACATTGGTGTGCGGTGTGGCTGTTGCAGTTCGCCGAACTGTGTTATCGCAAGAGGGACATTGCAGTATGTTGTCCAGAGATTTGGTAGCATGGGTGTAGAGTTCACCAGCCATCGCAGAGCGACTTCGGGCCCAGGTAGCCAGTACATCATGGCCCAATTGACTAATGCTGTCTCGTTCCATGGATCAGTATCTGGCAAGGTAGGTGTCCCTGACATTGGCGTGCCTGGATCCGAATGTTTCGCGATAGGTTTCGGGGGTGGTTGTATCGTATCGACTACGTATGCCAGAAGGCCTACTGGCGAGTCGCATAATGCATAAGATATCGTCTGTGGTCTTTCGCGTCGTTGTATTTGTTGCGAGCCGGGCGACAAAGGTGGCGTCATGCCTGTGAATAGCTCATGGTTAGCCATTATCGTTCGAGACGTGCGCAACGATCCCAATCGACGCTGCTCTTGCCGATCAAGTAGCACACAGTGAGAATATGCAAGCTCAAAGAGGCTTACCTGGAACTTGTGGAACTTGTAGAGGCGCTCCTGGGGTGTTCGGATCTGGTGGCATGTAGCCGCAATTCGTTCTGTATTCGAAGTAATGTCTTAGTCTTTGTGAGCCAGAGTCCGTGATCTTGGTGTAAATGTTGTAGCTTACCTAGGAGGCGGAACTTCAGGGTTTGCGGTATGTAGGGCCATACAGCTCTCGGGATGAGTGAGTGCAATCATGCGGCATACTTTGAAGCCCCTGTCATCAATCAGCACGGATCCACACATTCTCAGCGTAAAGCACAATGATTACCAGCCAGAACCATGGGCGAAATAACGAGCGTATCCTAGTGACTTCATGAGGGCATCAAAGGCTTCCGCAGTAGTCGCGATGTTGTTGCCTTCTTCCGAGACCTGGTCGCTGAAGCCAAAGCCTGGAATACTCGGCACCACGACATCGAAGGAGGGAACATTCTCGTCGCCTGCAATCTCATGTGTGTTAGCGATGCTAGATTGAAGTATGTCGCTTTATGTAAGGACCGGCATGGCAGCACTTCAAGAACGTGGCGCCTTGCACGGGTCGCGAATGCAGCGCTACTAAAGCCATCACTTATCTCTCCGTCCCGTGTGCATACATACCTCGAGGTGGTGTTGCAACAGGGTTGCAGAGTCCATCGATCATGTGGGATACGGTGATAAAACTCTCAGGCCAGCCGTGTACGACAAGAAGTGGTATAGCATTTCCTGCCATGGAGCGTTTGTGCACGAAGTGCAGTCGTGTGCCGTGAATCGCGAGTCGATATTGCGGAAGAGCATTGTTGTATTGTGCTTCCTGCTCCCTCCAGCTGTAGCCCCCCATCCAGTGGTCGGCCAGCGGCTCGATCAGACTCTTGGAGACGCCCAGATCTGCTCCCTGGTGCTGTCGCGAAGAAGGCTCACGGGGCAAGCGTGTCAACTCGAGCTTCTGTCTCGTGAGATCAAGATATCGTTGCGAGACATGCATGCGATATGGTAGCACTGTACTCGCATTACCTCCAGGGGATCGTCCACTCGCTGATGATGGTGTAGAAGCCATTTGCTTTGTTGTCTCCGGTCCCTAACATCAGGCGCTCCTTCTTGGAGCGCCAGCATGCAGGAAGTGCTACTGATTGCTTGCTTGCTGTGCTGCTGAACCTTTAGATAATGCCACCAGGATCCCACAGTGGCCAATAAATGCCAGATACTTTCAAGCTGGGCCCCCGGGATCGTAACTCAACCTCTATCGCCCTGTAGAGGAAGTGATACCAGCTAGTGTTTGGTCGGCTTGTGTCAGAAGATCCGAAGTGAAGGGGAAGGCATGTTACGGAGCCTCACGGGGTGCACACGATCGACGTGCTGTTCGTCTCAAGTACTTCTTGACAGTCAAGTGCTTGTCGCTTATCTAAACCCACTGATGAGCGACTTTGAGGCAGCATACACTGGTCAAATCGCTGCTAACCCATGCCGTCGACAAACGGGTTCGGCGTGCCCGCTATGCAAGAGGTACTACGCCATAGCGAGTCCTACTTTCTTCCAAACAGTGGCCTGTGACACGGCCCATTGGTCGGATGGCGCAACGAGCCCTCATCCCTGCATTCTTACACGGCCTGAAGAGCATGCAGAAGCCTGCGCCACAACCTGTGGCGCACCAGAATTGCCACAATTGCTCCAGAACGAGGTGATCAGCATATCTTGGTCTGCTACGCCGAAAGTTGGTCCGGTAGTGCGCCGTTCCTGCGTTCGTTCCTGAGCTAGCATCTGCAGTCCGTTCGGCGACGCTTCGTCCCTGCGCTGTGACAGCGAGAGATATGCCGAATCGGAAGGCATTGGGAGGGCGGACACGAACTCTGTTGACAAAAGCCGGAAGGCTTAGTACGACGCTTCAGAGGAGTTTCGGGACGAAGCCATCTATCCGTCCGCAGGACACCGGGTCACTGGATCCATCCGGTCATGTCTCCGGTGGCTGATGAGGATGTGCTACTGGCAATTCTCCTTCAGTCGCTCATCGCCTCTGAGCAATATCGCAGGAGGTCCTGCAGTCTATGCATGCGCCTGCAGGCAAAAGTACAGTAGTCCCTATATCCAAGAGTCCAATCATTGCGCATCGTGCCGTTACCTTCTCATTGGTATCCGGAGTGTCGTGAGCCGCGACTGTCGCGACATAGGCGGTCGTGCACAGAGCGTGGTAACTCTGAGTGGAGTAAAGCGCCACATCGACGTGGCGGTGCAGTGGAGTTGTGGCTCCGCCCGGGACAGTGGGGCCAAGGAATTTGTGTTCTCATCTCGACAACGTGATGACGTTGTCCTCCTCGTCGATGTGACTATGGACGAGCACAGCCACCGGCCTCGCAGGAGCGATATGAACAGCTGTCCGCCGACACACCGGTGCTGAGCGAGAGCTAAGTCCAGCAACCAAAAGGCCGGTCGAGAACTGTATCCACAACCCGAAAGAGGAAGTCAGAAGAGAATCTTGACAAGACGTCAGCGGCTCAAGGAATGTTTTCTACTTTGGCTTCGTTCATAACAGCCCTAGCCCACCTGAGTTCATGCTGCAGCGTCATTGCAGCTGGCGGAGTCCGCTATGCATCTGGCCACCAAGCAGTCGACCAACGCCGCAACATCGAGGCCGCTCACAATCATGCTGCACAGCTTCTCCTCTGCTTCTCGTCTGCTTCTGCTCGGCTTTGGCAAATGTCAAGTGAGAGCCCCATCGTCAGTAACTGCCGGGTCTAATCTCGTAGGAACAAAGTACCGCATCCTGGATCTGGTCGTGATCTAAAGGGCGTGAACTCCCGTCCCTTTAACCTTCCTGATACCATTTGCCTCTTCCGTCTCTACCTCGGTGTAGTAGCGACCACCAGAATCGTACAGCCGAAACCTGGAAGTTGCATCTGGGTAATATAGCTGGATATCGTGATTTGCTGCTGGCATCCAGTCGTACACGGTCCTGGTCTCACCAGACTTGCCCAGGACGAGAATTGACCCCTCTCTACGCCAATCAAACTTGGTCAGCCGCATTCTCGAGACTGTCATCGCCTCGTCCCCATTTACAAGTACGAAATTTTGGGCGCAGGGAAACATACCTGATGTACATTGGCAAGGTCTCAAAGCCATGCTTTTCCTTGACCCATTGTGGGCCATCGACGACCTTGCCATCATCCCAAAAGCTTGTCCAACGGCCGGCCGGCAGGTAAAACTCTACATCGCCAGTATCGCTGAACACCGGCGCCACCAAGATGCTAGTGCCTAGCATGAATTGCTGGTCACAATACCATGCCGTTCGATCTCCTGGAAACTCCAAAGCCATCGCTCGAACGCTCACAGGCAACCCATCCTTGATCGAATCCACGGCTTGGCTATACAGGTACGGCATGAGCCTGCACTTGAGCTGCGTGAACTTCTTGAGCACTGCTGACGACCCCTGGTCGCTCGTATCGTCATCATCGATCAGCCACGGAACACGATAAGAATTGCTACCATGCAGTCGAGAATGCGAGCATAAGAGACCAAACTGTACCCATCTCTTGTATATGGTAGCATCGGGATGGCCCTCAAAGCCGCCAATGTCCACAGACCAGAAGGAGAATCCAGAAAGTCCGAGTGACAGCCCACCCCGAAGAGACTCCCCCATGGCTTCAAAGGTGCTCTCGCAGTCGCCTCCCCATTGCAGTGGAAACCGCTGGGTGCCGGCACATGCAGATCGAGCGAAGAGCACAGCTTCATTATTGCCAAAACGATTTTGCAGCGCTTCAAACACAAGTTTATTGAACATAAACGGGTAGAAGTTATGCATCTTGGCAGGATCCAGACTAGAGTCGTGCCACCGGACATCTTTGGTCGGGATCCGCTCGCCAAAGTCCGTCTTGATGGCATCTACCCCAGTATCGAACAGCTTCTCCAGGCACTTGACGTACCATCCACAGGCCTCCGGATTGGTGAAGTCGACGATCCCCATACCAGCTTGCCACCTAGGATTGCACCATATCAGCCATGATGGTCGACTTGTTATGTATACGTGTTGCTCCGGTCATTCCAATACTCACAAATCCCACTGGAAGACATCTCCGTTCTTCCGCTTCAACAAATAACCCTTCTCAGCAGCCTCCCTAAATACTGGCGACGCCTGGCCAAGGTATGGGTTGATCCAAACGCACACTTTCGTGATCAGACCAGTCTTCTTCAAACGGGATATCTGACCTTTCGGATCAGGGAAATGAGATGACATGAATGCGAAATCACACCAGTGAAACCCACGCATCCAAAAGCAGTCGTAATGAAATACTTGGAGCGGGATCCCTCGCTCTTTCATACCCTCGACGAAGCCAGTGACAGTCTGCTCATCATACTCGGTGGTGAAGGATGTGCTCAGCCACAGGCCGAACGACCAAGCCGGAACCATGTTCGGCTTCCCTGTCAAGTCCGTATATCGGCTCAAGACCTGTTTTGGCGTTGGGCCGTAGATGATGTACCATTTCAGGCGTTGTCCTTCGACGCTAGTCTGGACACGACAACTCCGCTCACTACCGACTTCAAGCTCAACCCGCTCCGGAGTGTCGATGAAGATGCCATAGCCTCTGTTGGAAATCCAGAACGAGATGTTCTTGTAAGCCTGGTCGCTGGATGTTCCGCCGTCAGCATTCCAAAGGCTTATACTCTGACCAACCTTATTCAGAGCGCCAAAGCGTTCGCCAAGACCATACACCTGTTCGCCCACTCCGAGGGTCGTCTGTGTCAGAATGTAATGCTGAAAGCCGCGCATATCACCGGTTTGTATCGGGCTTCCTGGACCGGGTGAGAACGCGAAACCAACACTACGATCCAGCAGCCGCGTTAAGTTGTGGCAGCCATCGGAGCTGTGGAAGCGGATATCGAATTCGTGCTCTTTGGCGGAAACGGTTGCTGCGATGCTTCCTGTCATGCCATCAAGTATCAATAACTTTCTTCGCTGGACCGCAGACTGATACTAACCAGAAGAGATTGTCGTTCCTGCATCAGCCTTGGAAATCGATGCGTCGACTTCAGGTCGACCTCCCGGAAACAGCTCAAAATGAGGACCTTTCTTCTGAGCACCGTGCCAATGAGTGACCTCTACAGAGAGGATGCCATCCGCAACAGCTTCGAGTTCGACCGTCAATGTAGGCCTATTCAAAGTATCTCCTCTCGAGCGAATCTTAGTCGTCGGACACAGCAAGCTGAGCTTCTTGCCATCCTGAGATTCAGAACAAGAGTACACTTCTTCTGCATACTCGACTCTCTTGTCTTCGGCCACCAGCCACATTCCTACGCACGAGGTTTTAGCTTTTTTAGTCGTGGCACTGGGAACGTGCCTGTACAGACCATCTCGGAACTTCATCGTCGGTTAGTCAGCTACTAGACTCCCTAAAACTGGGTCAGTCGTGTCGTAGAGATCAGCAGAAGACCTGAATGTGAATGGCAGCAAAAGTCATGGATCTAATATGCCATGCAGCAGATCGCGAAACCAATGCACAGCAATGGCAACGTGCGCAGCTGAAGGGCGGTGGAGGTGGAGGTGGAGAGACGGAGTATTTTCCCGCCGAGCGGCTATTTCCAAGATGCATTTGTGAAGACAATAATCTCGTCTGAGAATGATCCAGTCGCTGAGTTCTCTGTCACCTTTAATTTCAGGCGCAGAGTGCTTACACGGGGGCGGCGCATCAAGTTTTTGTCCCACCAAAAGACTGGTTGTGAAGCCAGTTAGGGGTTGTATCAGGCATCCGGGTGGCCGAAGTCTGATGAGGAACCGATTCGAGAATGTGCGTTAGAAGGTAGAGGTGCATTGGCATGATATCTTGGGATTTCCCGTTTGACATCAAATCGCCCGTAGGAACAGCCTTTTAAATGCATTTGCCTTCCAACGTGGTGATGCTCACTGGAAACGGTGACTGAACAGTATCGATATCTTCACCATGAAGCCACCCATTACAACTCCTTCCGACGCCACGCTAGTTCGTGTCAATTCGTGCCTCCTTCACCGTCTCCTCCTTGCTAGAAGGCAGGCCGCCAGCCAGGCGGATTGGGTATCGATCGTTGAGCCCCTCCATCCTCACCGTTCGCTGGTCGCTTTGCGAGTTTGCGCGACTGAGATGCTGCCTGATCGAGTAGGCTTGTCGTATGATCCCAGACTTTGCGTCCCATGTCCATGTCGCGATACTTTCGTAGGATTATCGGATCACCCGTGGGCTTTCCATCCCAATCGAGCAGGTATGCACCACTCGCTGGAGTCCCATCTGAACCGCCGAACGCGGTCAAGCCTTCTGGCGGTGGAATGCCTGCGCCGCCGGCGCGTGCTGGGTAGCATTGGCTGGTCATCTGAAAGAGATGACGCTCACCAGACTCCTGAATATTCAGTATCCACGGCGACATCACGGCGTACATGACCTTCACAGCCAAGCGCACTGGTCCAGTGAGCTCCTTCGCGATACCAGTCTTGACGGTCCCCGGGTAGGAGTGGGCGAACGAAGTTTGTGGGAAGCGTTTGCCGAGTTCTTCCATGAAAAAGTCAGTCATAACCACGCTGTGCGCCAGACAGGCGTGGAGCGTGAAATTGTGTTTCAATTCGAAGTCGTCCATCCGAACGTCGCCCTCGGAGCCTGCGGCCAGGACAGAAATGACGCGTGACAGCTCGCCGGCGTCTGAGGCTTTCGTAAGATTCGGCATGAGCTTCAGGATGCAGCGCATGCGACAGTAGTAGTTGACAGCCATCTTGCGGTCAATGCCTTCGGCTGTCTCGGTACGTCCCTTGAGCGTCATGTAACCTGCCGTGAGCATAAGACAGTGGATCTTGGGCTCGCGCTCTGCCATCTCGGCGCATAGCTCATCGACCGCTCGGACGGTGCTAATGTCCTTCTGCAGGAAGTAAGCCTTGCCATGTGGGTTGAGTTCGTGGAGTTCGTTGATGATGCGGTGGCCACGTTCTTCGGTCCTGTGGCGCGATCAGCTCCGACCCACCCATCGAGCCATGTTGACGCGGTACTAAGTTAGAAGCACACATCACAGCGGGCCGAACATGCTGCCTCGTACCTGCCGATTATGTATGCTCTGGGCCGTGTCGTGCGGACAAAGAGCTCCTTGGCCGTGCTTTCCCCGATTCCGCCGTTGCCGCCCACAAACAGCACGACTAGGTCCGAGAGCTCGTTCGCTTGGGCGTTCGACGCGCGAACCGTGTCTGCAACGCAATATCGGGTGAGCTTCCGCATCCAGTGGCCGTCGTGCTGCTGACGTTGCTCACCGATTTTGACCATCTCCAGGTTCGCGCCTTTTCACATGATCAGAGCGGTGGATTCGAACGGGAACGTGGAGGGTGGAAGAGAAAGTGTCGGATTTAGGACGGTGATTTGGCAAGTACGCACCATAAAGTAACGACTCAATGATGCAGTCCGTAGTGAGCTGCGCACCAGCCCACGACTTGATCCGATCTACGTAGTGATGCGCGCAAGGCCGTTTTTCTCGGTACAAGCACCTGGACCTGCTCGCCTCACGCGCTCTGGCTGCAGGGAGGATTGATTATTGTTCGTCGCCACTCGAGCACTGCCTTCACATCTTTGGTCGCACGGAGCTTCCGCCAGACTCGGTAGCCGTGGTGAAGCAGTCACGATATGACTTCAATTCGGGTAGCGGCAGCTCGTGACGCCTGATGTTCAACCCGTCGAGTAGCCAGCGAGGCCGCCTGGTCGTGACCTTATTTCTATGTTTGAGGGTCATGTCGCAGCAGCCCTCTGGCAGCATGTGCTTGATAGCGCTGCCCGAGGCCCGACGCAAATTTTCTTAGAGTTTAGACACGAGGAAAGATCAAGGAACGCGGCCCCGCCAGGAAAAGGAATCCGAATGGCGCCCGGCCGCGTCGGTGGCTGGCACGACGCGTTGCTGCCTCCGACATCACTTCATCGGATAGAACTACTGGTAGGCGAGCAACAGCATCTCTTATCAGATCGAAGATACCGCCGTTGTCCACGCACACGGAGACTGAGTCCTTTCCAATAGACAAGCCATGCTGTTTCATCATTCGTGTCAACGTGGACTACTTTCTCTGTCGCCCAAGCGACGTAGGCGATGGTGCAACTCATATGATTCACCTTGCCGAATGCCTATGGTTACACAGGAGCGAAGACTTATGCGAGATAGGCGGTCCCACGCTGTCGTCAGTGATGAGAGGCCAAGGAATAGGCGGCTTTGCCAGCAACTGCGCTACAGACTTTCCACCCGCTCTCCGTGATCCAAAGAGTCCACGCTCTGGGCAGAGCGTCTATGAATCGATCAGTGTTACCCGCAGCGACACACTAGGTCTATAGAAGCAGCATGAGTACGCGTAAGAACGCTCTTTGTGTCAATGTCTACTTGACTCAACCGTCACAATTGCGCCGCATTAGTCAACATATTCGTAGCATCCTTTCGTCGCGCCTGTCACAGCACACCGCAGGTACCGTAAGGTAAAGAAAGCTTAACGGCAAGGAATGCCTCAGATGAGCACGTCATTATTCATTCCGCTGCATCCTTTCGCTTCCAGCGAGATGATCTCCTTCAGAATGTTCCTCTTCCACTCGGCGAACTCTTCTCTCCTCTCGTCACTCAACCAATCAATGCTAGACTGGAACATCGTCGCCAGACCTGGCAACAATCCAGCACCTCCAACTTCGTCTTCCGCCCCATCACCCGCAATCTTCCTCCCTCCACGCTTCTCTTTTCTCCTCAAAGGAGTCTTGTACGGCCTCTTCCTTGGTGTCACCACAACTTGATCATCACCGTCATCGTTACCCTGCTCTTGATCGCTCTCAGGCACTTCGTAGATATCACATTCATCTCCATCTCCCGCGTTTTCCGGGATGTTCTTATACCAGTCCATATCCAGCCAGCCACAATCATCTGCTTCCAGCTGGTAGAACTTGACATCTGGTAGCAGTTTCTTCAGGCTGATATCGAGTGCTTTTGCCTTGACATACTCCCCCACAGCAGCGACCGCCCCCTTCCGCAGCTGTTCGTACCCCTCGTCGTCGCTCATAACACCTTTCATTTTCGCTGCCGCGGCACAGTATATGGCCACCAGCAACGCGGGCCACTTCTCGGCTGGCAGACTCTCACTTGCCGCATTTTCGCTGACTGTCGACTTCACGGACTGCGGCGTCCGCCTTCTCTTCCTACCCGGCGGCTGTCTCGCCCTGACCGCACGAGACGCTATCTCGGCAACAGCAGCTTTCGCTCCCACTAGAACATGAGGCACTACAGCAGGCGTGCCATTCGCCTTGCAAATCGCCCTGACCATCGGCATGGCAAACTCCGGCGTCTCGTCATCCTTCTCATTCTCAGCTAATCGTGGCCTCTTATCAGCACTCTTCGGCCTCTCCACCTCCTCCCCCTCCGCCCTCTTTCTCTTCGGCGTGATCCTTTCCCTCGCGGTGACAAAACTTCTCCCACCCGTACTCCTTCCAGTACTGCCACCAAGTACATCCCTCACTCTATGTCCTTCAGGCGTCCTCGGCGCATTCTGTTGCCTCTGCGTGGTCAAAGCAGAATCGAGGTACTTGTACAGCTTGTCGTAGACGCGTGGTTGGACAGGCGGCGCTGGCTTACCGACTTCGAGGTTGAGTTGTTTGGCGGAGCGATTGCAGGCTATGTGAGCGCAGGCATAAGTCCGGCCGATTTCTTCTTCGGGTTTGAGGGAGGACGCTTTGGCGCGAGATTGAGAGAGTAGGGAATTGGCCAGGGCAATGAGGTCAGGAGGCAGAAATGAGACTGTAGGCAGCAGGGTTGCGAGAGCGAGCTCGGTGGGAGTTGGCATGGTAGATGTTGTTGCGACGGAGTTACGATGAGTGGAACTTCAAGTGAAAGAAGAAGTGGGCGACGCGGACGTGCAGATCCGCGTTGAATCGCGGGGTAGCCGCGTTCACACGTGTCCGACGGGTAGTGCCGCCATCTGCATATCATTTCTGCCCTTCAATCAAATCAACCCTTGGTCATTGACGCTCATCTTTATGATACCGATTGTACTGAATGGTCCGGGTCATCTTGAAGGGTGCAATCATACGATGTTGCCACAGAGAACAGTATCAATGCCGAGCAATGGTCTGACGGAGGCTGAAGCCAATCTTGTACGCTGCGTCAGCTTCAACATGACAATTCACGGACAAATTGAGTCATCTTGATCGATACCACTTACAATGTCGGCAGCGCAAGCAAGCAAACAACGAGGCAGTGGGAGCTGGCGACCTGCGATCCGTTGAACTCCATCGTCGAACACTTACTTTCACTGTTTGTAAGGTTGTTCTCGAATAACTGGCGCCAACGATGTTTTCAACGCTACTATGCATCTATGAGGCAACACAGGCAGCTCTTAGTGCGTGTCTTCCCGAGTACCACTACTTTAGATCCGTGATATGCCTCGAAGAATTCCGCCTAGCAGGGCTGGCAAAATGTGGTAATGTACATATTACAATACGGAAATATGTCGAATTGAGTTCCTACCAGTCGACTCGTTCTAAAGACGGGCACACCCAACGTGACCGCTTTTAAGAAAGATTTCGCACTGCCGGAACTTCTCGAGAAGATCCTCGTTCAGTTGGCCAAGCTCATAGATGAGCGAAATAGATCTCAATACACATGGCATGCCATTCCCGGAGTCACTCTCTTCCCGCTGCTGGGTGTCAACTCGACCTTCCGCGATATGATCGCTGGAGCTCGAGGAGTCCAACAGCTAATATCAACCGAACACGACAACAGCAGCATTATTCAGAGTTGTTCGAGTACGCATGGCGACCTTGCACCGATCTGATGACTTTTAGATAGATATCGTGTGTTTGCCGAACCACAGAATGCCCATGTCTGTACCGTCGCCATCTTGCCCTGCTCTGCCGTTACCAAGTCTCGAGCTAAATAATGGCGTGAGGAGACTCTTCGCGGTACCAGACTACGTGCCATGCGACATCCCAGCGCTTCCCAAGACAAGATGAAGGTGGCTCTGTCTACAATAGTAAAAGAATCGTCAATCCTGGCCCACTAGCAGTTTCCACCTCAGGCGCACCAATTTTCAAGAGACCTAGCTGGTCGTTTAAAGACCTCCGCGAGTACGGTCTTGGACACGTTCAAGACTGGAGCACCAATCGCGAGGGGCTGGAAGACATAAGGATCTGATATATCAAACCGGAAACTAACTATATTCTGATCGACATATGTAGCAGCTGGCTTTAATGGCCGCCGTTAATCTTGTGATGCGGTCGCAGGCTCTGCCGCCTCCTATATATCGTGGCACTGAAGAGCGTCACACTCGCACGAGTTACAACCCAAGATGAAATCGATTTGTGCTCGTCATATCTCCATCGATCTACAGCCCCATCGATCATGCCGTTCTGGATGGCGGCCACTTCCCGATCCATTGTATCAAGGCTTCGCGTCTCTCAACAGGACCTCGACAAGGAGGTACGGATTGCAAGAACTCCTTCCAAGTCAATCTAGAGGCATGGGGCCCACGTCTTTTTCTCTGCGCGAGGTTCGCAAGATAATCTGCTGGTCAAGCGGATGATGCCATGTTGCCCATGTCGGACTTTCGCTCATACCCACGAATAGCTCATGCTGTCGATCTGGATCGTAATCGCGTATGCAGCCTGTCGGAAGAAGGCGCAGATCGTGATCCAACGATCGCTGCCAGTCGTCAATCTTGGTAGAAGTGCTCGAGCTAGGGGGTACTGGCGGAGAACAGAACTCTCTTGACCATACCACCAAGTCCTAGGGGTTACCCCCTACGCCGGGCGTCATTGTGGTTTCTTGGCGTGGCAGTAAGCCCGATGTGTCTGATTCGTGAGTGGATGATGTTGTGTAGGGTTTTCACCATGCGCTTGGATCTTCGATTGGTCTGGAAACGCTATCAGCATTCACGAAAGTGCTTCCGTACGCCGTGAACAAGTGCTCTGTCAATGTCATGTAACGTGCTGTGAATAAAGTTACCAAAAAAAATGGCCAAATCGTATGAGCAAGCAAACCCGATCTTGATTACGCTCGCACACAGTTATCACCTTCGAGCAATGTCTCTGCCACCAATTCTGTTGAACAACCAGCTGATGCCGATCATGAAAGTCCTTCTCCAGCTGCGAGGCCAGTGATAGATTGAACCACTTCTCCAGGCCAGCCAAGCGGACTGCCCAGTCCATTCCTGCTTTCCACCAATGACACCATCGTGCTGCCCCAAGTATGCGATGTTCGGCCGCTGCTGGTACTCAAAAGGCTTTGCCGGCTCGTCATTATGATTCAGCTCGCCAGCAAGGTAGTCTGCTTTCTGCACTGCAACCTCGGCCAGTGTAGGCAAACTGTACCCGTCGATGTCCGCAGAGTCACCAAGGGCGTAGATATCCTTCAGTGTTTCATCATCTGTCCCAAAGACTTTCAGTCGGCGATCCGTCACTATACGCTGTAGCTTGCCAGCTTTCTTCACGTCGGTTCTGTCGACAAGTGGATTGACACCATTCCCAGTAGCCCAGAGAAGCATGCCATACTTGAGCTCACCATTCTCCTTGGTATGAATTGCGCCAGCATCGACTTTCTCGATGTGGCTGCTCGTCCTGATTTCCACCCCGCGCCCTTCCAGCTTCTGAGCAGCATATTCGCCAAGACGTTTGTCAAAACTGCCCAGCAATGCCGGCGCCACGTCATGAATCTCGATAGTGAGTTTGCCGTCCAGATGCGGGTACAGGTGTCTCATATCGTGATGCCAGAGATCGTACAGTTCAGCTGTAGCTTCGATGCCAATGGCACCGCCGCCTACGATGATGATCCGAAGTATGTCGCGCTGCTGTGCTTCAGTCAAGCCTGGGGTCGTTGCAGCATCCAGCATCTCCAGTATGCGTTGCTGGAGCTTCCGCGCATCGTCCGTTGTCCGCAGGAACAAGGCATGTTCAAGTGCACCTGGAGTGCCGAAAGTCTGAACGTCACAGCCAGGTGCGATCACAAGTTTGTCATATTTGAAGTCGAATGGAGTAGACTCCTTCAGATGTTGCTCCGCGATATCCGCAACAGCGGGCTTGCAGGTCAGTCTCTTCTGCTCAATGTCGATGTTTTCAACTGTGGCTTTCAGATATTGGAGACCAGGAAGTTTGTGCACACGGCGGACTGGTTCTTCTGCGAGTCGGAAGTTGAACATGCCAGCTGCGGCACTGGCAAGTAGAGGCGTGTATTGTATCGTACGAACAGGCGAGATCACTGTGATGTTGTACTTGCTGACGGATAGTGCGTGCGCGAGAGTGAAGCCGCCCCAGCCTGAGCCGATAATCGCAATTGTCGGCTTCGATGCCATTTCGGAGGTGTTGATGATGAGCTAAAATGGTCAGTGGTATCGGCGAGACAAGGTGTCGTACATCAAGTGCGGCGACGAGAACGTGCGCACCCATCCTTCACATGTCCGTCTCATCATTGCGTTGCGGCATGTTGCTGGCTTGACGTCACACAAAAGGTGGATCCCTCCAGACAAGGATATCGCGTGCATCGCGGAGGAAGCTCCTGCGGGTTACATGGATCTCGAAATGCTACGAATATCAGCACTCCTGGGGTGACGATACTGTTGATGCAGAGGATTGTTGATGATCTAAGATAGGGACGAAGAAATCCACTGAACGTGGAACCTCGTCAGATTTATTGGTGGGCATCGTCCTTCGTTCGCGTTGACAGCGATTCATTTGATGGGCACTACCAATTGTGATCTTTTGTCAGCGCCTAGTGGTACCGCCAAAGCCAGTACTTTCGTGTCGACTACTGCTCGGTGCAGGAGAGCTGTTGAATCCTGCTTAGAAGAGCTTAGCGAAAAACACAAGGAATCGACTTATGAACAGGAGCTTGATGGATCGATTCCACATATAGTGGCACAGGCATCGTCAGGAACTCACCTCCTGCCCAACCTCCACCAGATCCCCCTGAACGCGTGTTGTAGTTCGAAGGGCCTGGCTGAGCGTAAGCATTTCTGGCTGCCTCATTTCTACGCTGCCTATTTGCGTTCCAGGCACCAGCGGCATAACCTGCTGCGGTTCCTGCAGCAGTGCCTGACCAAAAGCCAGGTCGCCATGGCTCTTGCTGGGAGCTCGTGCGAGAGGTTGAACCTGAAGAAGTATTAGATGATGTACTCTTAGACAATTTGCCTAGAGAAGTATCTCGATAGGAGTGTGGCTCAGGCCGAGCGAGAGAGATCAGTCAAGCGAGTATCCCTCGTCCTTCTTCACGAAGTTGCTCTGCATAACTGCTGGGCGATCGGCGAACGATGCCCATGGTTTCGAGATCTGAAGGCTGCTTGCTCGGATATCGGAATGCTACGACAGACTCACCTCTGTTGGAAGAGCTCGTCTTCGACCTCGGAGGAGCTCTAGGAGTGTAAGGTGGAGGTGGATCATCGTTGTCATCTCCGCCACCCCAGAACCCCCCGCCACCTCTGTTGGCATTTTGGCGACCGACTCCACCACCGTTACCACCTGACCAGACGCTGTACACGATGACAAGGACAACACCTAGAGATTGAAGTCAGTAACAACCATACCGTAGTACCGTGGCAGGCCGCTCACCAACAAAGAACACCCAAAAGATGATGTTCGCGGTGCGGTCGCCACTTTCGCTTCGACCATTATTATGCTGTGACTTCCAGGCTTTGCTGCTCAATCGATCGCGGTACTTCTGCTCGCCCTGCTCCGTGAGAATAAGTCGATACTCTACGCCGCATGACCCTTTCAGAATGTATGGATCGTCCGGATTGTCGTAGCCCTCGCAGATTACGTCGGTACCGCCAAGCTTGAACTCAGGCGGTAGACTCGCTTTGCAAGTCCATTGAATATCTTCAGCGTCGTATTCTGACCCAGCGTTTGTGCATCGCATCACGTCCACATCGAAGAGTCCTTTGGCGTTGCCGCCGATACACGCGAGTTGCGGTATTGGCTCAACGCGTCGAGCGGATGTGAGCGCATCGCTACGAAGTGTCAGAGTTTTAATCTGCGATAGCTTGACGGCATCTTTGCTCTTGCTGTATCTCGCAAATGATGTTGGTGTCACAGCCAGAGTCAGGAGCGCGAAGAGGTTGGCAAGATGCATCTTGGTGATGGTCGTATTGAATGCTGTGAGCGTGTCAGAGGCTCGTCGCGAGGACGAGTTTCGGTGTGGCAACTACATGAAAGGTGTGAGAACCAGTGGCGATATTGAAGAAACTTGTCTTCTTCTTTAACAGCAAGTTGGTTGTTTTGACGTCCTGAGGCAGGAGCGATGACGGCGGGGTGTGCCAATGCGGAGCGTGGGGCACGGCGACTTGGATTAAAAGCTCGACGCAGCCGGTCTTCCTTTCTCTCACAAAATGGCGACTCCTACGACAGCACTACGGCAACAGCCTCGACCACTACCACAACACCATGGCCACCGTCATTCTCGGAGCGCAGTGGGGTGACGAAGGCAAAGGCAAGATTGTCGATGTCATTGCACAAGACGGCATTCAGCTGTGCTGTCGCGCGCAGGGCGGACATAATGCAGGACACACCATCACCAAAGACCTCAACGGCACTATGACCACTTTTGACGTGCATATTCTTCGTAAGTCAGTCTCGTATGCCGTATCGTAATTTAGCTGACAGGCCACAGCCTCTGGGGTGCTCACGGAAGGCTGCGTCAACCTCATTGGAACTGGTTGCGTTGTTTACGTGCCAAACCTTTTCAAGGAGATCGAGACTCTCGAAAGCAAGGGTATCAAGACCACCGATCGTATCCTCATCAGCGACCGTTGCCACGTCGACCTTGACTTGCACACGAAAGTAGACGGACTGGAAGAGGTCGAGCTCGGAAAGGGCAACATCGGGACGACCGGCAAGGGTATCGGGCCAACATATTCCACCAAAGCTTCGCGTAGTGGGATCCACGTAGCAGAGATCTTCAACAAGCCGAACTTCGACGCCAAGCTCCGTCACCTTGCTTCGAGCTTCCAGAAGCGTTACGGCGACTTGCTCACGTACGACCCGGAAGAGGAAATCAAGCGCTTTGACGACTATCGGGAGCGCTTGAAGCCGTATGTTGTCGATCAGGTCCCACTCATCGAGTCGGCTGTCAAGGGCAATGTTCGCATGTTGGTCGAAGGCAGCCAAGCGGCAATGTTGGATATCGATAACGGCACATATCCGTTCGTGACTTCCTCCAACACTGGTCTCGGTGGTGTCTTCACAGGCTTGCACCTCAACCCACGTAAAATACGTGAGACGATCGGCGTTGTGAAAGCATACACCACCCGTGTTGGATCTGGACCATTCCCAACCGAGCAGTCAAACGAGATTGGCGAGAAGCTGCAGAAGGTTGGGAAGGAGTTTGGTGTTACTACTGGACGAACACGTCGCTGTGGCTGGCTGGATCTGGTAGTTGTCAAGTTCTCTCACTGCATCAATTGGTATGATGCGCTCAATCTCACAAAGCTCGATATCCTGGACGGCTTCGATGAGATCAAGGTAGCCACAGAGTACCGCTATCAAGGACATACATGCACATCCTTCCCGGCAGACCTCAGTATACTGGACAATCTCGAGGTCGTTTATAAGACATTACCAGGTTGGAACTCGAACACGGTGGGTATGCGGAAGTACGATGAGCTCCCAGAGAATGCGAGGAAGTACATTGAGTACATCGAGGAGTTTGTCGGTGTGCGGATCAAGTATATCGGCACTGGCCCAGGCAACGAGAACATGATCGTGCGATAGGATGCACCAGGGAATCGACTCAGAGTCCATGAGCTCCAGTCGGCGCGCATGCTTGTTCTTGGCATGTACCAGGGCGCCCTATGCATGGTGATCAGTGGGCATATCGTACGGGCCATGCTTGATAGATATGGGATACCTGTTTGATAGATACAAATGAGCTCAAGCTATGATGAAGTACAAACATGAACTTGCCCTTCACCTCTTCTCACTCTCGGCGAATGCATACGTGCGTTCTGAGGGCACATATGCAGGAGAAGCATGTGGAAACAGGTGAATGCTCAGCCAAACGGAGCTGCCCGTCCCCTTCCAGACCCTGAATCGCCGAGGTGGACACCTCGCTTTCCGATCAAAATTAACGACTCCTCTGTTCGAACAACATCTGCACCTTTGCATACACTTTGCACCCACTCGAGCGCACCGACGCCCCCGTTTCTCGACCTCAATACCTCCGCCAATACTGCCACCATGAACCCACAAATGTATGTGGCCACCGATCCCCTGGCACGCGACCACAACCGGGCAACAAACTGACGATATGGTAGCACGAATCTAGTCATCATCCTTGTGATGATGCAAGTCAGCAAGAAGATTCCTTTTGACGACCCGAATGTCTTGAACGGCGTGCGCGCGCTATACGTGATCAGCAATGTTATCATCGCCGCCGTGTACTTTTACGTCAAGTTTCAGATTGACAAAAAGAGAGGTATGTGGAGATGTTGGATGGCTCTAGAGAATGCAGCATGGACCGGACATGATTCTCGTAAGCTGTGTTGTGCGCGGGGAGTGCTATTGCAACCGCGCAGTTCCCACACAAGATGAGCTTTTGACATGCACGCGCACAGCCAGTCAAGCCAAGAACTAACGTTGTGAGTTCAGATATGACCGTCCTAAAGTATGTCGAGCCAGCACCGATGGGTAGCACCGAGGAGCCCAAAGCCGTCACGACCACCGTTCACGCCTACGACCAGTCACAACTCAAGGGCCTCTTCAAGTCGCAGCTCATGGGCGTTGGCATGATGGCTGTCATGCACATCTACTTCAAATACACCAACCCACTTCTCATCCAGTCCATCATCCCACTTAAAGGTGCCTTCGAGGGTAACCTCGTCAAAGTCCACCTCTTGGGCCAGCCAGCGACTGGTGACCTCAAGCGACCGTGGAAGGCGAATGCGGGGATGGCTGGTATGCTTTCTGGGCAGGGACAGGGCGAGATCAAGACGGATAAGAAGAGCATTGAGGCTGCCGAGAAGGCTGGCCGTGGTGGTGTCAAGGAAGAGTAGATATGAAGTACAGTGCGAGAAGGAGATGCAATTCACTCCTATGCTACGATCCGCAACGTTGAGGCGCTGGGCAGACAGTGCATGAGACAGCCTGGTTAGAGATAACGGTAGATGTAACCACGAAAGCTGCATATTTGTTCTGACATATGAGATGCTTGAAGTGCAGCTCTACAGATATCTCGGAAAGCGGGTAGGCTGCCCATGTCTTCAGCCATATCGCGCATCACGGACCACAACGACAGAATCGACATATCAGTATTACTACACGTTTCTGGGCATAATGAAGGAGCGCAAACAGACATGAAGCTGCACAGGTCAGGTAGTACTGAATCGCATTGAGTAGTATGGAAGAATCGCCAAGACCACTCGCCGCTTTATGGCTATCGTGAGTGGCCACCCTCTTCCCCGAATCGTGATCAAGGCTGAATGCTGCGCTGCGATAATCGCCAAATTGCCACATCTGCTTCTTACGAAGGCGGCAACGAAGGTCCTAGAATCATTGCCGTTTTGGCCGAGTTCTTTGGCTATGCATACGTTCACGGCGCAACGAAGAAAAAGATACGTCAGCAAGACCTTTCTCCGCAGTCATTCGCAGTATTCACGAAACCCATCACAATCCTAATATTTCTACAGGCAAATTTCGATGGCCTAGTCTCCCGGGACCAAATGCTCACCATGTCCAGGCAAAAGACAAGCGTAGATGTGCTGAAGGAATATCAAGAATGTCTTGTCTGGCAGCAGAGCGACCTATATGCCTGACAAATGTCTGACCAAACAACCTAGCTTCACGGAGGCAAGTTTACTTGCTAGTTCTGAGGCAGGTCTTGCGTCCAAAGCTGAGCTGTGGGCTTAATTGTGTCGTACACGATCACAAGAGCAGCTTTCAGGGGGATATCCGGGCGGTTCACGGGATCTTAACCATTGAACCACTTCCCTACTTGATGATGGATTGGTGGAATGATTTCTGGTAAGGCTGCGCCCGCTATCACGGCGGAAGCGGGAAAAGAGTCATGCTGGAAGAGGTGAAAGGAAGGGCGGGTGGTGAGTGGCATTGCATGCCGCTCCACTGCCACTGACATGCGGCTTGTCCTGACTTGCATGAGGTAAAGAGGTACCAGCGGACTCAGAGACGGGCTGGATGTGACGGTAGCGCGGCGCGCTGCTCACTACTTTGTTGTTCTTGATTTTATGCTGTCTACTGATTCGTCGAATCATGATGCAGCATTCTCATGCTTTGATAACGTTTTTTTTTGAGAGGCGCTCATGGTGACTCGAACATCTTCCCTGAAGCGGCGAGCTTGCAAATACAATCAAATGCGACATAGCATGGTCATATCACGAACAGGAGCAGTGGAGGATGTTACCCTAACAGAAGTATCAAGCTAAGTAACGTGCCGACTACACGTGTTGGTTAGGATCGTAGGGTCTAACTTTGTGCACAGAGCATATGTTGTACGAAGGAGAGCGCCGCCAGAAGCTGTCGTGGAGATGCTCTTCTTTACACAGCACTCTTGCTGTTCGTTCCGGAAGATAGCTATGACTGCAAGCTTCACGACATCATATCACCCATACCATCAATAAGAGTCTCCTTCACGGCATTCCACTTCCCATCAACGAACTTGAACTCAAAGATGTTCACATACTTCCTTGCCATACCCACAGGAAACCCGGGGCCTCCAGTCGCCTGGCAGTTTAAGAACACCTCGGCAGTCCTCCCTTTTTTCGACCACACAAAACTCTTGTGCACCACAACATCAGCAGTATCGATATCGATTCGATACTCCGGATGTTGCATTCCTATCCATGCGAATGCTTTGAGCAGGTCGGCCTTGGGCAGGTCACGTAAGCCTCGTGGGCCGGCATTTCTGGTCGTTTCAATTACGTCGCCGACATAGGTCCATGGGTAGACATTGATGTCGAACTTCCGAGCGTTGATGTCACTGATAATGTCTCTGCTGACTTCTTCTAGATGTGCGGCGATTTCTTTCTCTGGAGTCTTGGTCGGGTCGAGGCTGAGTCCTTGGGACGTTCGCGAGCTGTTTTGCTCTGTGTTTGTTGTTGTCTGGGAGCTTCCTGGCTCTATCTTGATTCCTGGCTGCAAGCTTGCTTCTTCTTGCTGTGAAGAGCTTTCGGAGCCTGTGGGCATCTTGCCTGTCATGATCAAGCCGTCTGCCGACATGTTGTTCTTGGACAAGGTCAGATGATGGTCCAGGCTATAGCGGTGGTGTCGATGGCTGGAGTCCAGCCTCAACATGTCCTGAGCCTGGCTCCGATCTAAAGTACCATTCACTGACCCAGCGTTACGGTCTTGTCAATCACCTGTAGCCCAGTCGCAACTCTCATCACTTTCGGAGGATGCGTGCGCAGTAGCCCCCAAGCTGCAGAGTATACTACCTTCAGCAATTCCCAGCTGCAGAATACGCGATCGTCAGACCGCTCAGCTCTCCTGAGCAAAAAAGCGATAGCGTTCAGACGGATTGAACGATCTGGATGACATAAGGACAAAATGCATGACTGACATGTGGTTGCCGGCGCGACGACGCAGCTGCGGACTACTACACGTCCATAGTCGCGTTCCTCACAGCCATAAAGGTTCGTTGGGATTTGGTGCCGGCGTCAGAAGGATGGTGATATCGCGGAAGGATCTCTAGAGTTCAACGTAAGCGCAGGGCGAAGCAATCCGCTGAACCTTGACACCAAGCACGTACCGGACGAATGTACTCGGACTTCGGAGCTGGCACTCTGGCAACATCACATACTTTGCTGCAAATGTTATAGAAGACGGTGTCGAACATTTACCAGCGATGCTCAAGTTCGAGCCCACCACTGCTGTGCTCATCTCTGAGGTATGCTGGATGCCCTAGGGGGTATACCGCGACCCCGATCGCACAGCCACAGCAATCCTACCACATGGCATTAGCCTTGCTTACATACGTGTGATACCATTTCATCCGACATTGGACACGTTGCAACGTAGCCTATAATTGGTCAAGTGTGCGGTAGAGGATTCCAACATCCTCACCAAGTACTCACTGTGGTTTTCAGCGTCGATATGAGGAAGCCTGTACGACATCGGCAAAGCATCACCATCGCAGCTATCGTGGAGCCCGCACCGCAACACGATAGGCAGACAAGTTTGCGTATAGAGGATTGCAATACTAGCATGCGACGTGCGAACGCGGCTTCCAGTGCGAGGTATACGATCAAAGGTCTTGACTCTTCATTCTATCATCTATTCGTATATATAGCGGAAGCGCGTACGCAGACCGCAATCTCAAAGAATACCGCAAAGCAAGGCGGCGGGTATCATAACACTGAACCACCAAAGTAGCCGCGACGAGCAAAGCTTACGCAACCTCACTGCCAGAGTAACGGTGGCCAACCTCCTTCTCCTTCTCGTCCAGACTCCTCTTCAAGCCGGCCTCGTCATCATCACTGTAGAAGCCATACTCGCGAGCCTTGGCGTCAATCTCGTGGTCGCTGAGGAAGGGAAGCTCGTGGCTCGCACGGACGTAGCTCATCTTCTCTAGGTATCCTTTGGCGAAGATGAGGTCGATCTCTTCGAGGGAGCGATTGGCGGTCTCGATGTAGAAGAAGTAGATGATTGGGAAGAAGCAGGCGTTGATTGCTGCAAAGAAGACATAGGTTCCGAATCCGCTGGTTCCCAAGTTTGAGATCATGACAGGAGTGATCATGACGATGACCTTTACTAACGTTAGTTGATGTCTCGGTGATAGGGGGTTGGCCTTCTAGCCTTAATCTTACTCACAAAGTTGAATAGCCAGTTGGTGGATGTGCTGACGGCATTGGCCTTGGCTCGGGTCTTGATCGGGTTGACCTCAGCTGGGTAAAGCCATGGCAGAGGCAGCCAGGTTGCGCCGAAGAAAGCGATAAAGAGGAAGAAGCCAACAACAGCGCCGTTGGCCGCGGACGTAGTCCCAGGGATCAAGCAGGCGAAGGCGAGAACCATTGATAAGCATTGTCCGGCAGTGCCAATGAGGAATAGCTTTCTGCGACCCACGCGCTCAATAACGAACCATGAGGTCGTGGCGAAGAGAGCGTAGACCACCATGTTGACCCCAGAGAGGATGAGCGACATTGTCCGAGACTGGCCGACACTGTCCTGGAAGAGGATCGGTAAGTAGTAGATAACGGCGTTGCATCCGCCAATCTGTTGGAAGAATTGAGCCGATGCGCCGAGCATCATGCGGCGGAAGTGCTGGGTCTTGCCACCAGTGAACAGGGCACTGTAAGGAGTGTTGCCGCCTGCATGTCCAGATGCGCGGATGCTGTCGTTGATGAGTGCAAGCTGTAGCTTAACTTCCTCATCCTCACGGTGTCGGCCACGGAGCGCGGCGACTACTGTAGCAGCTTCCTCATGGCGGTCCCTGGTGAGCAGCCATCTTGGCGACTCTGGGAGCCAGACCATGAGGACCGATAGCAAGAGACCGAACACAATCTGGAAAGCGATTGGGAATCTCCAGGTGAGTTCATCAGGCCCGTAGCTGCACGCGAAGTCTAGCCAATAAGCCAGAACTGTGCCAATAGCGACAGTACCACCCTCGATGCAGATCAGCAGTCCACGGTTCGTGCTGTGCGAGCACTCTGCCTGGTAAGTTGGGATCGTGGAAGTATTGATTCCATTACCGATACCGGTAATCGTTCGTCCAATAATGAATTGAGCTGTCGCGCCACCATAAACAGACGTAGCAGGGATAGCAGTGATCTGGATGATAACGCCAATAATCATGATGATACCTCCAGCGATGATCGCTCTTCGCCGTCCGATCTTGTCACCGTATGCTAGCTGGAAGAGCGCTCCGAAAAGACAACCGATCTCGTAGATGGCCGTGACGAAGCCTTGCCATGTCGAGTCGTTCTTGGTCTCGGGGAATGCAGCGTTGAATTGCGGAGCGGAAATGATGCCGGACATAACTCCCTGATCGTAACCGAACAAGAGAAAACCGTTGGTGGCTACGATCGAGACAACCAAACCGAGCCTCTTGCCAGAAAGGCCCAAGAAATGAGGGATGCCATGCTCGCTGTCCTTGTAAGGTGCTTGGAACGCGCCTGCCATATTGCTGGAAATGAGCCTGCCAGAGGCTTCGCTGCTCGTTAGTCCAGAGGGAAGATATCACTGATGCTCAGCACCGCTGATCACTTGGAGTGTGAGGAGGGGAAAGGTGGAACGTGGAGGGTAGTGGCACGGAGAAGAAAGGGAGAAGATAAGGGCATGGGAGAGTTTTTGAACCAAGTGCTGTTAGCAATTCCGACAAGCTGTGCCCACCTGGTCAGCATCCTGAGATCCACTCCGTCAGTTCACCTTGCGGCGCGAGGAACATCTGAGGACAGCTGTGCATGGCTTTTGCAAGCTACAATGCAACCGTCGAGCTCTGAAACATTATCGGCGTCCTCAGGATCATTCAGTTGGTTCGTCGTTGACGAATTACAACAGCAGTCGACGTCAGTCACACTCCACATCGTGGGACCCTGCGGGCGGGTATCCTCGTCTTTGTGGACTGAACATGCGGACAGTGGGCTTTCTTGGCGCCATGCGGATGCCGTATGTCGGGTTGAGTTGCGGGTCAATCTCGAGGTCGGTGACTGATAAATGTGGGAACCACCAGGCTGCTGCAAGATATCTGAGGACGTCATACGTTGGAGAAACTGGGGAGGTCAGAACAAGAAGGGGTGAAGTGGATGAGGTGAAGTTTAGCAGCAAAAGATTTGACCCTATTGAGTAAGCCGAATCTTTGCTGCAAGGATATCTGCAGGGTTGAGGCGCGATCGGGGCCATGACGTCTTTTATCACATGTCTTGGGATGCTTGAGCGCACTTCATCGGTTGCTTGCAGCATCGACGCCGAATAAGGACCGATATTGAAAAGAAGCACAGTACCGCCTGCGGCAATGATCGTGACATTAGGTACGTTGCATTTGCCATGCTGTTCGGCACAGCCGAATGTGGACCGCAATTGTTCAAAAAGAAGAAGACATTATTCGTCCAAATCCCTCCATAGTTCGGATTGTCCTCCATTTTCGGAACACTGACGCCGGTGAGAATGCCGGACATACACGAGACAGAAAGATTTGTTGTGTCACACCAAAGGTCGGTATGCCACTGCCAAGACCTCACTTGCAGCCGCAGTCGTTACTGCTCGGCTTCTCTTGCTTGCCGCCGAACGCCAGTCTACTCAGGCTGTCAACAATACCACGAAAACCCGTCTTACCAGCAACAACAGAGCTTGGCGTGCTTGAGTACGACGGCGGCACATCCATACCTAAGCGATCGATTGTAAGCATTTTGATCTGAGACACGAGTCTCTTGTGCAAAGCTTCGGCTTCTTGGGCGACTTACAGGGATTCGAAATGAAGAAGTTCCTTGGCCGCAGAAGAACAGTCATGGGTTCGGCGGGCATCACCGGGTAATCTTCAGGCGTCGGGAAGTGGGTGAGCCCGAATGTGTGCCAGAGAACAACATCTGTGTTGTCAAGGCTGCCATTTGGATCAGCCGCAATCCATGCAGGTATACCTTGAGACGGTTCGCCTGAAGTTTGAGGCACGTGGCGGCCTGCAGGATGAATCTGGTCGTCGGAATCTGTGAGGAACTATCAGTGTCGATACTTGCCCGTTGCAGACATCCGGACATACACCTGGTGACATGAACTGCATGCCGCGCGAAACCGGCTCGTTTCCAGACAAGAGAGCCGTCCTTGGGAAGCAGGCTCGGAACCTCCCTGCTTACGAGCTTGTATGAAACAGGCTTCTTGCTGTATGGGTTGATCTTGTTGGTGTTAGCCATCTCCCATGTGCGGCTGGTCGAGCCGTCGTAGTCGCTCATGCCGGTCTCCATAGTCTCAAGCTTGGTCTTCTTCGCGTAGAAAGCATTTCCATAAGGATTCTCGGCACTGCCGACGTCGCCATCTCCACGTGCGGCGTCCACTTGGAACACGGTGTTCTCACTGCCATCGATGTTGCTATCGATGCGTAAGCAGAAAAGGTGTTGGTGATTGTGCGCATTGACTCCGGGGTAGACCTCTGTTCCCCATGGAGCAGCCTCTTCTCCAGGCGCTAGAGCATAGGTGTTCAAGATACCAGTAAGCTTGATTTCGAGCTGAACTGTGCCGTCTTGCAGCAAAATCCAGTACACGCAGTACTCGTAGTTCGCAGCAGTGAAGATGTGGCTGATCACAAGCTTTCGTGCACGTGTCACAGTGGTGGAGTTGTCTCTGAAGTCTGTATGCTTGAACAGAATGCCCGCATCTTCCTCGTGAATACAGATAGCATTCTTGATAGTCTGATTCTCACCGGCCCGATTGACGAATTCGGCGTCCATATAGTGGATGGCGCCTTTACAATCACAACCAAGTGATAGCGAGTTGGTCATGTACCCTCCACCGTACTCGCCAAGGTCGAAAGCGTGTTTGCGCTGGTGTGGATGTCCTGGGTTGCCATAAGGCACGACCATCTCCGCCAACGACAACCGCCAAAACACCGGTCGTACATTGCCTTTGTCGTTGAACGTAATATTGGACAAAACAATACCCTCCCTGTAGTTGAATCCGATGTGTACGGACCAGTTCTGCCACTTCAGCGTCCTGCCGTCAATCGTAAACGAAACGCCCTCCGGCTGAGTGACGTTAATAGGCTTCAAATCTTTCCTAAATCCGATCTCTTTCGCAACGGCCTCGGCATGATAGTTGATCGGCGGCGCCTTATTCAACGGTCTTCGAACCTTCGGCACATCGATATGGATGATCTCGCGTGTATCGGCATTGTAAATAGGGCAGAAGTCGAGTGGGTAGGTATACTGGCTGTCGTCGACGTGAGGGCGGTAGTACATCAGAGCCTGCTGGAGTCGAACGCCAGAACCGAAGCGCTCGTCGTAGCCGATTGTCCATGGATCGCAGTAAACTTTGTGCATATCTGCTGGCGGAATGCCTAGGATGCCGCATTGCTCAATCACTTTGAGGTCTGTTCTCACCGTGCTTTCGACTACTTGTAAGTCTTCCATTGTGATCAATGGCTGCACTCCTTCGGTGAGCTCCCATTTGGTGATCCTACTCTCGTTCAAGTCCACCAGGCCATCAAAGACTTTGCTGCCACTGCCGATGGCGACCACGTCTGCGACACGATGTGGGCGAGGTACCGTCTCTGGCGAGGCAAGCCATTGCTGCATATCCTTCTTGCGCGGTTCCCATAGTGTGATTGCATTGAAGTGGAACTGAGGATATTCGTTTCGTACAATGGCAACCGCTTTTGCGATTTCGTCGGCCGACAACGGATCGAATGGGTGGGCTGTTGCCTGCTGCCCAGTAAAGTGCGAAGTCATCTGCCGTAGGCGTTCGAGAACCATCTTGCTGTGCCTTCACGTGTTGAATGTAAGGAAACAAGAAGGAAACGAGAATTCAACGACACCCTAGGTAATTCCTGCCTCAGTCAATATTTCACACATATCTTGCTTCGTCAAGCTGAGTAGACCCCGCCGACAGCTACAAGTCCTCAATGCTTGTACGTGTAGCTATGCAGGTATCGATAAGATGCCGCAGGCCATGCCTATCTCTTAGCCAGGAAGGATATTATTTCCTGTTTCGGGCGAGCGGAGATCGATGTGTCTGGCAAAATGTTTCTCGTTATGATCAGAACAAACCGGAGAGCATTACGAGAGCATGAAAGATGAAACAGAGACTTTGGAGTCGATGGAGCGGAGGAAACGTGGTGAAGGAGAAGGTGGCCTGAGTGGCTTTGAGCACGTTCTGCCCCATGCTCTGCGACTACATAATTTAAAGAGGCATAAATCATAACATCATAGCCGTCCCAGGCACCGTCTTCCAACTCTCCAGTACTTTGAGCCGTTAGACCCGACCTGGTGTCCTGCTAC
Organism: Exutisphaerella laricina CBS 326.52; assembly: GCA_000504385.2. Classification (NCBI taxonomy): domain Eukaryota; kingdom Fungi; phylum Ascomycota; class Dothideomycetes; order Mycosphaerellales; family Mycosphaerellaceae; genus Exutisphaerella; species Exutisphaerella laricina. Next base: position 147,340 of record KZ106746.1, read on the forward strand.
CATAGATGGGCTTGGGAAGACGTCCAGCAGAACGTATTGGGGCACATCCATGTACAAATTGTGGACTTCGGTCACACCGTAGACTGAAACCTGAGTCTGCAATGGATCTTGTATCGTTCTTCTTCACGGCTTCAATACTATCTGTTACCGGCACAGGGGGCAGCTCTCTTCGAGACTGGCTGCACTACATATGCCTCTTCTTCGCGACAACGCAGCCGTGGAACTCGTCATCGAAGTACTTGTCCAGGAAGTCTTTGAGTAGCTTGCACTTCTGCTGCCACAAAGATGCGAGATACAGGCCGAGACGCCTAGTCGAGGGCGGGACCGGCTTATACCCGATGATATGGTAGGAGAAGTTCTTGGACTTCCATAGTCAGGCGCTCATGGTGGGTGACCAACTTGATGTTGTACGTGGTCGTACTCTCGAAAAAGTCATTGCAGAGATCGGGTGCCTGTTTGTTCACAGCACAGCAGCTGAGGAGACCTGATAGCCATGATGCTCGTGCCTGAGCCTTCTATGCAGAAGTGAGTTTCAGCAGCAGCAGCAGAGTGTATCATGAGCACAATATGCTTGTTTGTTTCCACTTCCTGATGATGGCTCGCCACCTCTATTGAGGCTCCTCCTTGATCATTGGCGAGCCTTGCGAGCCACTAGATGACGACTGATTTCTGTGCCTAGGCGCAAAAGGCATAAGACTCTCCACCTGAGCCTTCAACACCTCAATCTGCTCCGCCAACCCACCGTTAGCTGCCTCGCCAGCCCCTCTTGGATATGTATCCGCATCTTCCTCACAAACGGCATCACTCTTCCCAAAAACTCCTCGACCTCACCTTGGTTCTCCCTGTGCCGATGATTTTTCTTACCCCTGCACAGCCAACTCACACAAACCTCACCCAATCCCGCTTGCAATGCCTCGTCCGATATGGCCGGCTGCTTCAGCATGTTCATCTCCAACCGACTAAATTGATATAGCGCCTCGTGAGTGTCGATGAAGTTCTCACATCTTCGGGTTACGCATTTTGTGTTTGTGGATACTGTCGCCATACAGCGGACGTTGCCGGCTACGTCCAGCAGGCCAACTGCAATGAAGAAAAGACCTGTTTCACCAGTGGTTGCGATTTTGTGTCGATGACATAGCGCTTCGATTACTTGGTGGTTTGCAATGTCCGCCATTATGCTCGGTGGTGATCATGGTGCGAGGTCGAAGTCAAAGCGAAAGATCGTTAGCGCGACAACGGGACTTATGTGATGCGCGCTTGCAAACACGCAAGTTGAGGCATGCTCCCGAAGTGATTCATTCTTTATGGACCCTGCTGTCGCTCCGCCCATGCCACCCACCGCTTGATGCACTCATCTACATGCTTGATGCCGGCTTGGCTTGCCTCGACCTGAAACCACTCACGATGCTCTTTTCCGCAAGCCTCGCAGCCCCGAAGTATCCTCTGATCAGCCAATTCCAGGTGGATCAATCTCTCAACTCGTTTGACGAACGGCATCTTACGGATCTCATCGCTCTTCGACGGCTGCGTCAAATCAGGATGTGTTGGTCCTTCTATTGACGAGGAGTGCTGAACGTAGGGATACCACCTCACAAGATTCAGCTTGTAACCACATTGGCGTTGCCACTCATTCATGCGGCGCGTCACGTTGTTCGCGCGACCGATCTTGAGCATGATGGTTTTGGCTGTCTTACCGCGGCCTTTCCTCGTCGTTTCCACGTTGCCATCATACGAGTACTCTGTCATTACATCGCTGATGCGCCGGATATGTTCAGGTCGCTGTGATCGTGGTACAAGCAATGAGCGCGCCGTCGACTCCGCTGGTGCATTTCGACACTCCGGCGTTAGCCAGAAGATATAAATGTAGCCGCCCTCCTCCGCTGCACTGATCGGCTTAATGAGTTCTGCGAGCAGCGCAGAAGTGGTTTGAGGTGTGCAGTGTTGGGGTATTAGACTGAGCAGATGACCAGTATGCAGATTTGATGAGCTTCGTTGGTGGACTGGACGAGGTGCCGCCGCAGGCACTGCTGCTCTATACACGGATATCGATGAGCTCGGTTTGGACTCTTGTGGGATCCTTGGCGATCGTTCTGCAACTGGCCTGCTCGTCTGCTCGGTTCGCCTCCGATGTCTCACGATCTCCACATAGTCGTCATCCGTGCTGCCAGCACAACACAGACTGCGCCAAAAGCCTGGTTGCTTCCTCCTGTCAATTTCCCTTCCCGGCAGAGGCTGAAAGCCTTGTTGTTCAGAGTCGTCCTTCCAGACATTCGTCGGCCTTGCCTGGCCTGCGAAGTCCGCTATACTCGTCCTCTTGGGCGGCCTCGGCTGTCGCGTCCTCCTGTCTAGTCTCGCGTCCTGATCTTGGATACCCAACCTTCGCACAAGCGTATCGATACTGCTCTTCTCTTGCAGGGGAAAGAGCTCCGCGCTTCTCCGTCTCTTGACCTTTGGCCTGTTAGGCTCACTGTTCGCCTCAGCAACTCGAGCCTCTGCTTGGTCCTTGTGCTGCCAACAGTAAAAGTCCGCTTCTGGTACAGATCCGCCATCTTCAATCACTATCGCGACCCCATTGAGGCCAGTCGGCGAACTCCTCCGCCTACCAGTCGGCGATGAGACTGGTGTCGCTTTCAAGGCGCGTCGACAAGGTCTACCAGAGCTCGTGATGCCTTTGCACGTGGTCGCGGGGTTCTTGCTATCGTTGCGTCCGAGTAAGGCTGCCGCTGCTTCTGGCGTATTCGCATTGTGGAAGGTCGTCATGCTAGATCGCGCTACTGGCACATTTTGGGGAAAGAGTGTTTAAAGGATCACATCTGCCTTGGCTGTATCGAAGGTCTACATGGCATCTCAAGCGGCAGTGAATAATGTATCGCCGCCATCGAGGCAGGGAAGTGTGGCGTGGTTGCCATGCACCATTCTATTGCTCCCAGCCACTGGAGTCCACGCGCAACGATGGATGGCGGGGCTGTGCATGTTGACAGGCACCAGAAAGTCGCGCTGGCACACGATCGTCAGCAGACGATGAAATGATCAGACATTTGCTAGATCCAGTAGGTCCGTGGCGATTGATACATGGCCGTTTTGACGGCATTGTAGCATCCTTCGCACGTGGTGGAAGTCGTTCTTGGAAGCTTCTTGGCTTGACGGTGAACCTGGTCGCGAGGACGGGAGGCGGGACACACAGCGAGCCGACTTTTGAAACCAACGGACGACACTTCTACTCTTTTCTCCCGCAGCACCTTTCCTGTCATCTGTTGCACCCTCTATCTCGCCAAGCACCGCGCAGACCTCACACCTATTGCATGTCTCGGCATCTTCCTGCACCCCCATCACCTCCCGTGCGCGCTCCACCAGGACGACATTCAACCAAGCTTCGCGCGGAGCCAATGATCGACCCACGTGCGTCACCGCAAACGTCCACTCCACGCAGGATTCATGCAATCCAGTGGCCTCTTCACGAGTCTCACGTCCCGCACCCGGCGTCCATAGACGGACGGAGTGTCGCTCTGACTGCCATGCACAGCCTGTCTCCGCAGGTAGGGACCCGCGTGCCGTACGCGTAGCCATGTCCTCAAGTGAACACCTCTTCTGCTCCCTCCTCCAATAGAGCCGCAGCACACACAATAGAGGTAGAGTGTGGAGGCTACTGGCCCTCAGAAAGCGTGTCCTACACTGCCTGAGGCCTCTAATATCCGTTCCTATCATACAGTTGTACTCACACAGTCTCACCTCTCTTGCTAGCAACACTGAATTACTGCATCCTTTACTGCCACGCCGCACACGAGCCGAAGCTATCGAAGCACGACAATCTTGGCTGGAGAGGGTCCCGAAGGTTAAGCTGGGGCCGGCAAGATGGCACTCCAACCACTATCGATAGGAGATATATTGATGCTGTCGCAAACAGCGTGGAAGGTAGAAAGTGGTCTCAGATCACGGCGATGCTCGTGCTGAAGTCATGAACAGATAGGACGAGCATTCACACACGGCAAGAAGAGTGCACCATCCGAGTTCGCCGAGATTGAAAGAGAAGCCAATGGTCTGAGCGATGCCCTGAAGCTTGTTGCAGAAACATTACACGAAGATGGCAGTATACTATCTGCAGCAGACGTCGACATCAAGTCTGCTGTCAGCGCCATTCTGGAAAGCGCGCACAAGACTCTGAACGATCTCGACAGTTTTGTGGATCGGTACCAGGTAATCAAGAAGAAAGAGACAAATGGAGGCTTCGTGGTCGAGCGAAGCTGGAGTGAGGTCGTACTGGCGAACTACAGGACGTTCAAGTGGACTACCGAGGGAGGAGAGATAACCGAATTGAGGAACATGCTGCAAATGCATACCAACTCCATCAACCTTACAATGCAGGCATTGCAGAGCAGATCGCTCTCGAGGTTGGAGAGGACGGTGGTGCCCATGGCAGGTGCGTTTCATGCATTCCCATCACAACTGTCAGTATTGATATCAAGGCAGAAAACATTGCCAGCATACATGATCGAGTGCACGGAGACCTCGGCGTCAAGATCGACGACTTGCATCGTATAATCATGACTATCGCAAACAGCACACCGAGCTTGCAGGCCACAGACAGAGCCATCGAATCAGGAAGCTCGAGAGGTAGCACGAGTACAGTCTCGACCATTGAGCAGATAACGACAAGCTATGGTGAAAGGAGACTGCTTGAACCTCCTCCACCACGATCACCAAGCTATCAGTTTCCCCCACGTCACGCTCAACGCTCTCCACGAGGATCTAATCCAGGATCCCCTGGCAAGCTTCCTTCTAACGGCTCGGCCGGGAACAAGTCGTCATCTTCAAATCGTGAAGATTCAGCTTACTACGGTGCTTCACCTGACCATCTTGTCCGCGAACAAGATAAAAGCATGGACTGGGAATTTGAGACCGGGTCGCCAGTCGATGCGCGATCCAGCATGGGAGGAGGCAATGATGCAGACCCTGCTGGCAAATCACCGAATGATAGTGGGTACGCGTCGAGCTCTTCTCGCGCGTCTTATCGCAGGGAGTCAACAACGCTACCGAACATATTCAAAGCTGTTAACGAGCAGTATGATGCTGTCGCCGGAAGCAGCAGAGATGTCGACAAGGTCGAAGTATCACCCAGAAGTATGCGAGCATCCTGGCGATCGTCCACAGAAACGGGAGATCTCCTAGGCCCACCTGCCATTCCACCAAGAAGCGAGCAACGACCCCAACCTCCCGCCACACCCTCCTCCATCTTCCTTAAAGCACCACGGACTAAAAGTGACACCTTCGACGAACGCCCTGAAACCGCAAAAGGCCGTACCAACACAATAGCCACGCCACGCATACCCTCAAGTCACGCCGGCTCCCTGTCCTACTCCGAAGGCTCCAAATTCGAGCGCCAACTCTTCCGCAATGCCGCCATCCTCTGCGACGTCCGCGGGAAGCTCGTCGAGCACGCTCAAGCGAACCCGAACGAGCTCGATCCGCGCTACAATGTCGAGATGGTACCTGCCTGTACCGAAGCACGAATCTGCATCATCCGCAAACGAGAGAATCTACCTCATGGCGCGAGAACGAAAGTCGCTACCTCTGTGTGGTGCTTGAGTGATGATGGGGAAGTGCGAATGCAGCAGAAATTGAGTGAGTTGACGGAGACTGTGCCGTATTGTAGTTATTTCCAGGTGGAGAAGGTTAGTCTTGCCCCGAATGAGCCTGGAGAGGGGATTGATCTGCTGTTCCACGGAAAGGAGTGGGGAGACCAGGCTAAGGAGGCGGTGAAGACGAATTGGGTCAATTATTATTTTGCTAGTGAGGGCGATGCAACTAGCTTTCAAAGCGCGGTGTTCGGGAGGTTGTTAGTGGGGAGCTTTAGGACTACGAAGACGACGGTGATACACGAGGGCTTGAAGGGAGCGTTTGCGTTCGAGGAGCAGTTTGCGAATATTGAGGTGCTAAGATTGTGGGAAGAGGATGGGGTTGCTACGCAAGGTGCTGCTGGGGGTGTTCTGGCTTTGATGCATATTTCGAGCAACTTTGGCGAAGGGTGGGCGAGGTGGTGGATGAATAATTCGAAGCAGCAGTTGAGGGTGAAGGATGATGGGGCGAAGTTTGCGAAGGTCAAGGGGATTGACGTTACAGTTGTGAGGCCTGGTGCGCAGGCTGCCGCGGAGAGGCGTCGATCAAGGAGTGCCAGCGACGCCGCTGCGATTAAGCGATGGGAAAACGAGAAGAATAGTCTTATCAAGAGAGTCAACGGTATCAGGATTGAGTTCAAGACGGAAGAGGAGAGGTCGAAATTCGTAAGCGCTGCGAAGAAGGTGCAGGGGACCTCGATACCGCTGCCGGATCTGTGATGGAGTGCTGCGCATTCCTCGCGAACCGATTTGATGGCCGTAATAGTACAGTTGTGTACTTGCAGACACAAATGTAGTGCGATGACATTTCAATATCTCTGGAGAGACGAGAGACGAGAGACGAGAGACGACTTGCGCTGTGTGCATGTGAGGCGACTCATCAAGAAGCTCACTCCACGCGAATTCGGCTCGCTTTCGGCAGCGCAGATATTGAAGCTGCAGTTCGCGGCACACGCTCGACGCAGCTCCTGGCCATGCCACATCTTTGCGCCTCCAATGGAGAACCTTCCCGGACGATAATCACGGGATCTCTTCCGCAATGGAAGTCGACCGCTAGTCCTTACTCTAGCGCAACCCGACCATTCTTGTACCAAGATAAGTCACATCTCCTTTCATGGCAACGACTTTGCGCATCTGAGTCGGATCTTGACAGAAAGTCTTGTTATAATGCAACCTCCATAATGACAATGTCAGTCCCTAATGTAATTTGAGGAGTGGCGTTGGTATTCGCCAATGGGAATTCGCTGCTGACCAGTCGCGTAAGGCGCATGGAGCCGGCATATAGTTTAGATCCGCTGGATGTACAACAGCTCCATGTCTTTCCTAGGATGCTGGGCGGATGTTCCAGCACAGAACTGGCTGAGGTGGAATATGTCAGGCACCTTGGCGGAAATCCAAGTAGAAGTGGATCTCAGTATAGTGTCGTCGAGCAGAAATGTCCACGCAAGGCAGTTTATATGTAGATGGCAGGTATGTACGGTCGATTGTGATGAAACACCTTTTAAGGCTGAGGACGTATTTGAGGGTGTGCTCGTAGAGATCCGAGGGTAAATGACTGAAAGGAGTGGAGGCTCTCGTGTCTGTACACAACATTCCCGCGCAGCTTGCTTGCGCATGTTGCTCAAGGATATTGGAGAGAGGAGAAAAGTATGGCCAAGTCCAGCTCCCGTGCGAGCCGCTCGTCCACTTCCTTGGGGCTCATGCGTTATGAGGTCGAGGGCGATATTGTGCTCACTGCTTTACAACAGCTCTAGTACAATCCCGTCTGACGAGATCGGAACAGTGCTTCTGAATTTAGGGGCCGAGGAACCATCTAACGACTCACGCCGGCTCGTTCAGTGGCTTCGACAAGCTCCAATCGAGCGGAGCAAAGAGGATGGCATGCGAACTCTCAGCTGCGAGCACCAGTTGCAAGCTGTGATCTGGCTGATGGGCCGGAAGAATGAGTGAAAAGTAAGCACAGCCCTTTTAACAGGCATGCCGTTACGGTTTTGGGTATCGTACTTCGGACATGGAGCATAACCATCGCTAAACTGATAGTTCGGTCTAGGATGCTTTAGCACACTTCTTCGGGTCGCTGGACCATCTCCTTATGCGCCCGGCTAGGTGGCTCATCAACTCGTCGCGACATCGTCGCCCGACTCGTGATGTGGCCCATCACATCCCCGCACCCATCGCTGCTAAAGTCACTCGTCGCAGCCGAGCATATCAGGCCTTCCAGGCCGCATGCTACCCGTCTATATGCCTCGAACTAGCGTGTTCCTGTTCGGCTTGATGTACAGCTTCGCTCCCGGGCGTTGGGGCATGTTCGTCTTCATATCTTAGCCGGTCATTGGTCATGGTGCCTTTTGTACCCTTCATCGCTTGCTGCCATGCCGTTTCTTCATAGGATGCGTCGGGAACGAGACTTGATTGCGCGGCTTATTGTGACTGCTCTTGACGTTCGCTCTTCGTTGCTTTTTGGCATCCTGCAGGCGCTTGACCTCACGCTGGCTCTTCTTGGGCTTGGTGGCTCCTTCCATGTCTTCGTCCTCAGCATTCTCGTTGTCCTTCACGTCGTCGGCTTCTGTAGATATACAAGATCAGCCATCTATCACCACGCGACACTTGTCGGCAGGAGCGACTCACTTTCGTGCTCAACCTCCATATGCTCTTTCGGCTGCTGGGCGAGCTCGAGCAGCTTTGCATTTTGACGCTCGATCCGGGCGGTCTCCACTGGGCCAAAGACCTTCTTCTTGAGGACCGAGTTGTTCTTCTTGATCCTGCTGGATCGCGAGCTCTTTGCCATGGTGGAGTATCCTGCAGATTGTCCAACAATGCGTGTGCATGACCATCAATAATTTCCGTCAACCTCTTCCTACGGTGAAGGATCGGTAGCGCGCTAGTGCCGACGCTACCGAGCTTCGGGAGCAGGCAAGCGCACCTCGTGACAAGTGCAAGGATCAGTGAGCGCGCCTATCGCTGGGATAAGCGTTTGACTTCGTGCAATCGAAAGCCTGTGATGGACGATGAGGGCCACCACCCGCCAGCAACATCTGCCTCTGCCACTTCTGAGGTGCTTTTCGCTGCTGTATCCTTCACTTGTGTCGTGACGCGTTGTACAGAGGCGGTGGCGCGTTTGCATGACTATAAGTTGGCACCATTGACAGTACGCACCTGCCGTGAAAATGCTCATCGAGCCTCACTTGCTCCTTCTCCATCGACCAACCACGACACTCGCGAGGGGCGCACTGTACCACCATCATCCACGAGAGCTGCATGCAAAGCTCGCGACCCCAATCGCTTCACCACACCGACCTCGATTACCACCCTGTCTACCACATCTCAGAAGTGAGGGCATCGTACTTGCAGTTCTTGGATAAGTTGCGGCAGGAACGAGCAAGCGCCATTGTGCGCAGGACATGGCATACAATTTGCAGCAGCAGAAGCCTAGCCTCGAGGCTCGAATCAAGCTGCTGATCAACAACGACCTGAAGGAGATATGCAAGGCCTATAACTACCAAGTCTCCGGCACCAAGGCTGTGCTGCAGAAGCGATGCATAGAAAGTGAGGTTGCGACCTGCAGGCAGGACGCTTGTATCGAAGCGCAAGTGGAGACACTGGCTGACATTGGCGATGTGTAGTTCTCAATGACATGGTCCAGAAAGGCGATGACAACGCGTTCAGAGATCTGAACTACCGCGTGGCCAACCACGGAAGAAACCCCCCGCTTCAGAACGGCACTTCTGCGACAGCATCAACATCAAGCGGCTACCCAACTCCAAACGGCTACAACGCGTCCAACAACAACACCATGTCGCCCGGCAGACCGCCCGCCATGCACAACCGTGCGAGCACTGGTGGCAAACGTAAGTCATGTTCAACCTTGGGGAATGGCGGATACATTCTAATGGATAGCAGGTATTGAATTCAAGTCTAGCCCGTTCTACGAGGTGCACGAAACTGTCGTTCACTATACCGAGCTTCAAGGTAACCATTGCTATCCCTTCCGCGTCTTGAGGCACACTTACGATGCGATACTTATAGATTGGCCAGAGATGCCGAATAACCGCCACACCGTACGCGCCGAACTTCGATTATCATTAGACCAAGTGACACGCCTAAAGCAAGACCCCGACCTACGAATACTGTTGTACTGCGGCATGACAGCTGGCATGAGCAACTGGACCACGGTAGATGTGGCCTTTCCGAATCAGCTTGAAGTCAAAGTTAATGGCGATGACATAAAGCACAATTTCAAAGGTCTCAAAAACAAGCCAGGCACTACCAAGCCTGCCGATATCACCGACAAGGTGCGGAAGAACGTGGGCTACACGAATCAGATCGCCATCACCTATGCGTTGACATCGAAGCGATACGCATTGACGATTCAGCTTGTCAGATACATCGATGCCGAGAAACTCACCGAGCGCATCAGGAGAGGTCAGCATGGTGGTGGTAATATCTCCAAGCAGCGAGTGCTGCAGGAAATGCAGAAGGCCAATGCCGACGACGATATTGTGGCGACCTCTGTGACCATGACACTCAAGGATCCCATTTCGTCACTACGCATTGAAATGCCTGTACGGTCTACTGTATGCTCGCATAACCAATGCTTTGAAGCGAAGTGGTTTCTGCAGCTACAGGAACAAGCTCCGCAATGGAGCTGCCCCGTCTGCAACAAGACCGTGTCTTACGAATCGCTCTGCGTGGACAAGTACTTTGAGGAGATATTACAGAAAACACCGAGCTCGGTCGAAAGCATACACTTGGAGCCCAATGGCGACTGGAGGATCATCAAGGAGGAGGAAGACGCACCCCCGAAGAAAGACTCCAGCAGGCACAACCGCGCAGCCTACGATGACGACTTTGACGACGACCTTATTGAAATTGTCGACGATGCACCGCCGCCGAAGCCGGTGAATGTGCCTGGTGCCATGTCGTACTCAACGTCCTCTCTGCTGTCACCGGCAACAACATCAAATTTCCCTTTCAATACACCACCTCTGTCCTCCCGTGGCGGTTCAGCTGCTCCATCAATGTCATCAATGGCGCAAAGTAACAAGCGCTCAGCGGAAGTCGTTGATCTGACGCTTTCCGATGATGAAGAGGAGCAGATGCCACGTTCGGGCAAAAGACAGCAGACTGGTACGAGTACGCACTATGGTAACCTTGCACAATCCATCACACCCAGCTCCCTCCCTAATCCTCGTTACTCGTCTACGCCCACTGTAGCGCACAGCACTGACGGCTACAGGCAGTCATTCAACGCTCCCAGGCCAGTCAGTAATGGCAAAAGCAGCGCAACGGGCAGCTACCACAGCGCGCAACAACAGCTCGGGAGTAGTGGTTCTGTCAGTGGACCAGAATCGCCTTTCCGCCCTGGCTACAGTGGCAGCGCAACATACACGAGTGGATCAAGCGCCTATACCAACACCCCCACGTCAAATCACGCCTCGGCCGGGCAGTGGAGACCGCCCACGCATCAGAATACTGGGACCGCGTCGGGTTTCCAGCCCTTCTCTTTGACACAGCCGCAGTCTTCGATCAGTCCTGCGCAGCAATCACCTTTTCAGTCGCCGAACAGTTCTTCTCTACGGTTGCCACCAATGCAGGCACATCCACCCAACGGGCAGCTATCGAGCGGGTATGCTGCCGGGTGGCGGAACGACTACAGTGGCTACTCGACTAGTCCGCCAGGCTGACTTCTTAGATGGCTATGACCCTCGGGAGGTCGTATGAGGCGCAACAGGAAGCGGAGGAGGTCCTGCTCAGAGGGCGTTTTGTAATTAGCGAGAGTTGTCACAGCACGGTGTTCAATAGGGCGAGTTCGCGCATGGGCATTATAAAGGGCGTAGGGAATTACGGGAAACAGTGCTATCGACGGAGACGACGAATGATACCAAGGAAATGCGATGGACGGCCTAGGTGTTGCTTTTGCACCTCTAGGTAGGTAAAAGGATTGAAAATGCATAGAAGTGCTCTGCTACGGTGAACACCACCAGCTGAAGGTGTGTGTTCTCCGGATCTCGACTCTGGAGCACTCGTGCTTGTTCGATCTTGTGCCTCCGACTAGCTGTCGCCCGTACACGAGCATGGCATTGTCGGACTTGCCGTAGTAGTGTCTCGTGAGCCTCGGGATGCCTTGTTTACAGTGTGCTCGTCTTTTAGTAATCAAGTGCATAAGTACCGATTTTCCTGGACTCCTTATGACAGCACGTGTGATACATCGGATGACCGCAAGACGGATGATGTATTGCGAACCTATTATGATCATCAGCCTCTTTCCGTTATCTTACGACGTGAATGTCCATATGGTGCTCCTCGAGTTCTCCTTCGCCTGTCGGATGTGGTTCGGGAACGAGCGGGAGTCAGAGTTCGTAGGAGGTGCTTTGTGCGAATGCTTAGCGCTCCGCATTGTTAATTGATTGGATGACTACAAAGCAGGGGCTAACGGCTAGAACAAGGGTCTTGCTTCGTCGGGCGCGCTCCACCTGAAATTTGTCGTACGATGGCAATATCGAACGACTATGCGCCGTCTACGGTCTACCTCAATCTTTCTTGCCAACGCTCGTTTTGACCATTCATAAAACCGGCCATCGCTCTTGACTGAACTGCCACATCAATCGAGACAGCATTGTGCCGGATAACCTCGCCCTTCACAAATCGTTGTTGAGGGACTCAGCCGGGATCTGACTGGACAGGCTTGTGTACAACCAGCTTGGGGAATTTCGCGTCAGCATCACCCCATATACAGGCGCCTCCGCCACCAATACCGCCACAATGGATGTCGTACTCGAAGTCCTCGATACCTTCGTCTTCGACCGTCTCTACGCGCACCTAGTCCCGATCAGCCCCCCGCGATCGTCGTTCGATCCTGTAAGCACCATCGCCGCCAGCTGGAAAGGATACGCAGACCCCAATGCGACATTCGTCGAGACCTTTGCTCCAGGCCTCACGAAGAATGGATGGCAATACAATCCTGCGAGCGAGTACTTTAGCTTAGAGCCGAGCGATTTCGCCTATGCGAGCACATGGGACCGGGACAACATCTGGAGACAATTCGTCACTTTGTACATCATCACGTGGTCAGTGAATTGAAACCATTGGCACACGAGACTTCAGAGCTGACACCTTGACTCAGGGTCTTCGGGCTGTTTATATACTTCTTTTGCGCGACCGTCAGCTATGTCTTCATTTTCGATAAGACAACGTTTCAGCACCCGAAATACCTCAAGAACCAGATGAGCATGGAGATCAGGCAGACCATGGAGTCCATCCCAATCATGGCCATCTTCACTGTGCCTTTCTTCGTAGCTGAAGTACGCGGCTACTCCTTCATGTACGACAGCGCTACGAATCCTGGCTTCGAACACCCTCTGCTGAAGATGTTTGGTGGCTGGTGGAACTGGCTTCAGTTCCCAGTCTTCCTGATGTTCACTGACTTCTGCATCTACTGGATCCACCGTGGTCTGCACCACCCGCGGATCTACAAGACGCTACACAAGCCGCACCACAAGTGGATCATGCCAACGCCTTATGCTTCGCACGCCTTCCACCCCCTTGATGGATACAGCCAGAGTGTGCCATACCACCTCTTCCCGTTCATATTCCCGCTTTCGAAGTTTGCCTACATCGCCCTCTTCACCTTCATCCAGATCTGGACGGTCATGATTCACGATGGCGAGTATGTTGCGAACAGTGCCGTGATCAACGGTGCTGCGTGCCACACGATGCACCACCTGTACTTCAACTACAACTACGGCCAGTTCACGACTCTCTGGGACAGACTGGGTGGTAGCTACAGGAAACCAAACATGGAGCTCTTCTACAAAGAGACGAAGATGAGCCAAGATGAATGGAACAGGCAGGCGAAAGAGATGGAGCAGAAGGTCATTGAGGTGGAAGGCAAGGATGACAGGAGTTATGGTCCGCCTGAGAGTGTCACCAAGAAGGTGCAATAGGTGAAGACGCGAAGTGGATTGTACAGAACAGGAGCACAACATTTTCCATGATATGGTGCATAGCTCGGCTGGGCAGGCGAGAGCATCTACTGCGCGGCGTTTGGGTTGGGATACCATATGTAGCATCATCGAGCGATGATTTTGGGTTGCTGTTAGAAGCACGAAGCTAGTGCAGCTCGGCTTCATAGAAGTAATGATAGAGAACTGGTACAATTGCGAACACTCGCAATGATTATCGTTTTGGCATGCGCAGATCGGAGGTTCCAGTCCTCTGATATTGCTGCCTAGCTCAAGGTACTCTTGAGTGTGGTGCCCGCCTATGATTGTCCTACTTCAGCAGTTTTCTCACGTTGTACCAACGCCTCAAAGAGACCTCGCCGACCTCGTTTCAGTCTCTGCCCGAAGACGCAACATCCTGGACAAGAACTACGAACCCCCCAGAAACGGGCGCTTATTATCATCATAGCCGTCAATGAATGCTTTTGTATCTGTCGCCCTCAAGCGCAGTCTAATTTCCAATGGTATCAATGGTCTGCTTCTATCCCGTAAAAACAGGACTGTGGTGGTCATCTATGCCAGGCCTCTTATGTCCGCCTCAACAGATCCAGTATCCAATCCTTCGACTCAATGCCTTCGCGAAAGCCAAATGCGAATACCAACGGGAACACATGAATCTGCTTGTCCCAGTCCAACCATTCTCCCTCCACGCCCGCCTCATTGCACTTCTCCCTGAATGCTATCGCATCGGGACACAAGATATCGTAGCTTCCCGTGACACCATGCACTTTGACGCCTCTTTTGGCCAATTGAGTCAGATCGTCCGCCAACAACGGACTCACCCTGGGGTCACTCCTATCCCACGCCTGGCACTCTTTACTCGTCTCACCGCACCACGCCGCAGCAGTACTATTTGCAAACGGCATCCTCAACAGCGGATCATTCTTCTCGGTCTCCTTCATGTGCGGATTACACCTCCTCATATCCGTACTCGGCGACAATGCCAGAACAGCTTTGGGACAGGGTGGACGCGTCGCGGACTCGGCGTCTTCGGCGAGCGCAGTGACAACTAAGCTGAGCACGATGTTTCCCCCGGCCGAGTCGCCAGCTAGTATCACTTCTTCCCCCGCGGCGGCAGAGTCGCGCATCAGGGTCCGGTAGAGCTTCATGAGCATGGGGAAGGATATGGGCGCGGGACTGTGCGGGGCGAGGGGATAGGATACGAGGGAAATGGCTAGATCGGGCAATTTGAGACACAGTTCGGCGAGGAACGACCAGTGTTGCGACGACGCAGGCATCTGCCACCCGCCACCCGCGAAGTAGAACAGCCGTCGGGTGGGCTTCACTTTCTCGGCGGTCGGTGGGGAGGTGGTGTCCTTTGGGGAGAGGTCATAGATGTAGATGTCTTCGGTCTTGCGTTCCGAGGCATTGATTTTGCGCGAGGCTTTCTTGGTGGGCTCGATGCGAGGTGAGCCGGCCGGGTACGCTTTGGAGGCAGACACGAGGCGTTGGTTGAAGGGGCGGAGGAGGAGGATTTGGAGGAGAGCCATCATGAGGGAGCGGTCGTGTCGGCGGGTGACTGTGATGGTGGGTTGTCGGGTAGCGTCACTGTTGCCATGGCCAAGGGCGCGGTGTTCAGCTGGCGTTGTTGGAGGTGTCATGGCTGTTGATGTCGGCATGGCAGCAGGTAACGTAAGGGTTGGATATTATTAAGCTGCAGTCAGTGCTGTTCTGCTCCCTCCTCCAAGGATGATTATGGTTATGATTATGATTATGATTATGATTATGATTATGCACAATCACAATGGAAGCACATTGAGCGACAAGAACGTGGGGATGCGTAGAACTATTGTATACCTTCGTCATGATCTCTGTCTGCCACAAGGAAGGCCGTCGTCGTCATCGAAGTCGGCGCGCTTGCAACTTGCACTTGCCACTTGCGACTTGCACTTGCCACTTGCGACTTGCACTTGCCACTTGCACTACTTTCATCTTCGTCTCGCCAGGATGCACATCCTTGTCACCGTCCCGCGTCAGCACTTCACCTACCTGTGTTCATCCCGTCCACAACAGTTTTGAAGTTCATGTCTCCTCCCTTCAACATTTGCCCAGCGATATCTCTCGTTCGCGCCGCTCAATTGCTGGCTCAACACTTCCTAAGCCAATACACGTCAGCGGGATCATACAGCGCCGTCAGATTACGATGCCGTGGACAATGGAAGTTCGGAGCCGCTTACGCAAAGGCAGACAATTCCAACTTTCCCCATCCGCGTAGCACGGCGGCGAGGGGAACTGGTTCTAGTTCTACTGCACTCCGGCGCCTGACACTGCAGACACTCAACACGATCCCGAACGAACACGTACGTCTGTTCCGAAGTCTTGCCCGTGCCGCGCGCGGGGTCAACTGCTTGGGACGTTTTCCAATGTGAGTGCCATTGTGTACCACGGAACTGCTAATCGGCATGATCAGAAAATGGCACTTTCTATCGGCATCCCGATGCTAACTAAGAATTTCGGCCCGTTCTTGAGCCTAATGTTACCGGCCATGCTCGACCACATGCTGCACTCACGGTGCCCGTCTTTGACTATTATTCAGACCCTTGACTTATGCGTCCCACCAACGATTGGGTGCCCGCTATTTATACTATAAAGGCTTTCCACCAGGATGGTTTTTACGGTCGCTGTCAGGGTCCCGTCGGATCTTGATACCACAGGCCACCCCGAAGGACACACGTATAGCCTTGTTGCCAGCGCGCCATTCAAGGACTGTGAGTGCTACAGTCGACATGGAACTCATACAACCTACACGCAGAGAACCCGGTTCGCAAACCGCTTTGGGCATACCACAAGCCCATGGCGCTACCTGCTGGAGCAATATCGAACTGCCTTCCAATAACAGCTTTTCCATTCCAATCGGTGAGATGCAATCTGGTTCCCAATGATCTCAACAGGCATTCACTCTCCACTTCCTCTTGGACGATCGGGGTGGTCAATGCGACTCGGTATGGTATATGACAATTCCCTCCCTTTTCCTTTTGCTCAATTCTTCCTGCATGCTTTGTATCCCATATCTTATCATTCACTACACCTTTACACAACTTTTTTTGAAGCAAGCTTGGCGTTGGTCGAGCAGTCATGGTCCGTCTCAGCGTGGCGGCCATTGCCGGCCTTGCCATCTATGCCAATACCGCGGACGCTCTGCCTCGTCTTGAGAAACGCCAGTTCGGCTTCAATGGGCTGAATATCTTCGGAGCCGCAGCAACGACGACGACGACTACCAGCTCAGCCAGCCCGACAGCCACGTCTTCTTCCAGCATCAAAGCATCCTCTGCCGTTGGATCTGCAACCTCTGCCATCGCCAAGAATGTAAGCATGTACTTGCAATAATCAAGGATTCATGCTGACGATAGAGCAAGACCACCACCACTTCAGTAGTGATAACGACAACCATTTCAGCTGTGGCGTCCGTATTGACGACCACTTTGCCGGCTATCAGCAACGCAGTGATAACAGTATCTGCACCTTTTCAGCTTTCGACTCTGACAACCGCGATCGTTATAGCTGCTGCGCCAGTCTCCAGTAGCACGGAGAACGTCTCGGGCGGTCTTGGGAGCCTTGCCAACCCCGTATCTTCTGTCTGGCCTGCTCTGAACTCAGCGATCGCGGCTTCGAACGTTCCGGTCGCGTCACAGTTGGCTGGCAGTCTGGTCCCGCATGTCACTTCAGTTGCACAGGCAAGCAGTCTGGCTCAGGCACTTACGAGCGCCCTCGCGAGCAGTAACTTGGTTGCTGCGTCGTCCATTGTGCCACAGCTTACCCAAGCTCTGGCCAACCCGACTTCTGTGTCAGCACCTGCCCCAGTCTCAAACTTTGGACAGGCTCAATCACTGGTCCCCATCCTGACCTCAGGTCTTGCTGCTTCGAATGTTCAAGCTGCGTCGCAAGCTGCAGCAAGTCTGGTCCCACTGGCATCAGCATTGCCGCAGGTTTCTGCCCCAGCTCAAGCAATGACCAGTGCATTGGCTCAAAGCAACTTGGCCGTAGCGAGCCAAATCGTCCCTCAACTGGTATCGGCCATTCAGGCGACCAGTGTGCCGAACGCTGCTGCACTGCAGTCCCCTGCTAATGCAGGAAACCTACCAGCGGCATCGCAGGCTGTTGGCAGCATCGTTCCTGCTGTTTCAGACGTGCCGCCGCAAGCTTCTAGTGTGGCCAACGTGCTCTCCTCGGCGATCGCTCAATCCAACCTGCCTGCCGCAAGTCAAACATTGCCACAGCTCACCTCTGCGCTTGTCGGACTTCCATCAAGTGCTGCAAATGCCGGCTCGGTGCTCGGTGCGCAGAGCATCCCGACTGATGTGCCAAATGTAGTTCAATCGGCCGGAAACCTGTCAGCCGCCTCACAAGCTGTGGGAAGCATTGCACCTGCTGTGACAGGTGTTCCTCAGGCTTCCGCACTGGCTAGCGCCTTAGCTTCTGCTACAGCACCATCGAGCCTTGCCGCTGCATCGGTCCTATCACCTGCGTCGTCTTCTGCACTCGCTGCTCTTTCTTCCGGTATCTCAGGCGCTCAAGGTGTTCCATCAGGTCTTCCTGCGCTTTCTCAAACCGACCTTGCCGCAGCATTGGCTTTGGCTTCCGTCATCAACGGGGCTCCAATGGTCTCACAAGTACCTCAACTTGGCAGTCTTGCAAGCGTGCTGACCAGCGCTTTACA
This sequence comes from Exutisphaerella laricina CBS 326.52, assembly GCA_000504385.2. Lineage (NCBI taxonomy): Eukaryota > Fungi > Ascomycota > Dothideomycetes > Mycosphaerellales > Mycosphaerellaceae > Exutisphaerella > Exutisphaerella laricina. The sequence continues at coordinate 165,609 of KZ106746.1, forward strand.
GGACTCGAACCTGCCCGCTGCATCGTCTGCAGCTGGTCAGCTGAATTCAATCATGAGTGCACCAGCTGCGTTGACGAACTCAGTACTAGCTGCCGCCCCAACATCGGTTCTGGCTCAGTCCTCAGCCGCGCAGGCCTTGCCAGCTGCCTTGACCAGTGCATTGGCCGCCAGCAACGTGGACGCTGCTTCTCAGATAGCAAGTCAGATCCAGTCTGTTGTCAACGCAAACACGATCCCTCAGGCCCCTCCTGCTAATATGGTCACACAATTGGCATCTGGGATCAATTCCGCTATTGCTGTCGGCAGTATCCCTCAAGCTTCGAGCATGGCCGGTGCACTAGACTCCCTGATCCCGGCCAATCCGATTAGCAGCTTTCCTCCGTCCGCGCCTTCTCAACTCGCTTCAGCATCAGGAGCCGCGCCAACCGGCCTTCCACTTGCTGGCCAGCTTACTTCTGCCCTTGCTGCCAACAATATCCAACAAGCTAGTCAGATCGCGAGTCAGCTTGCGAGCGTTGTACAGGTCACACCAGTTTCACTCGCTACCTCAGCAGCAGCACAGGACTTGCCTACGTCTTTGCCATCCAGTGTGGCCTCGATCTCTGCCGCAACCGCATCGCTGGGTCTTCCCTCCGTTGTTGCGTCTTCTATGGCTGGTATCGCTACCTCGGGAATACCTCAGCTCACGCAGGCTTCACTTCCCAGCGCTGTCCCGACCTCGCTTGCTGCGCCAATCGCATCTCAACTGTCCGGCGCTCTAGCATCGCAGAACGTTCCGATCACTGCGATCTCGTCCATTGCAGGGCTAGCGCCCACACAGGTTCCTACTGCATTGCAGTCCCTGAACCTTCCGTCTGGTATCGCATCGTCCCTTGCCGACATTGCAACATCGGGTCTCGGGCAGGGCTCGCCGACTAATGGTGTGCCAATCTCGCTCTCTGGACCGGCAGCATCTCAGCTGTCTGGAGCTCTTGCCTCGCAAAATGTGCCGGCAACGGCTATTTCTTCGATCGCCGCCCTCGCTCCAAGTGCAATCCAAACAGCTCTCCAGTCCCTTGGCCTTCAATCGGAAGTCGCATCCTCGCTGGCCAGCATCGCAACCTCAGGCATACCAGGCCCGAGTAGTGTCCCAGCTTTGACGCTTCCAGCTTCGGCTCTACCAAGCGGCATGCAATCACAGCTTAGCAACCTTGTGTCGTCCGCTACCCTTGCGGGCGGTTCGCCAGGTGTGATTATACCAACGGCTGTCATCCCAGCACTTTCCTCCGCTGGCTTGCTTGTTGGACTTTCGTCTTCTGTCCCCAGTGCATTGACACTCCCAGCTTCAGCACTTTCTGATGGCTTGGCATCTTCGCTCGGCAACTTGGTCAGCTCTGCAACATTCGCTGGCGGCTCATTAGGTGAGAATGTGCCGAGCTCAGCCATTTCCTCAGGCCTAGTCTCGTCTCTTGCTGGGATAGCTTCATCCGGATTTGCGCAAGCCACTTCCGGCGCCAATTCTCCAGCTCTGACGTTGACTAGCTCGCCGCTTTCGACTGCTTTGCTCTCATCCCTGGGAAGCCTGGCCTCACCGGCAACAGTCGACAGTAGCATCCCATCAAGCCTGCTTTCGTCACCTGCAGGCACCGTGCCAAGCGCCTCCGCCTCTAATCCAGCATCAATTATACCGACAACACTCATCCCCAGCGGGCTATTGTCAACACTCGGGAGCATTTCTTCGCAGGTGACAATCTCTAACAGTGTTTCTGCCGTTGTAACTCCAGCCTCAGCCAACCAGACTGGCCTGACCTCTTCGCTCGCAGGCCTCTTATCAAGTGGCAACTTGTCTGCAAGCGCGCTCACACTACTGCCCACTTCAGCAGTACCAGTGGCTCCGCTCTCATCTCTTGGCAGTATCGCTGTCCAAACTACTTTGTCTTCGACCATCCCTGCTGTCGTCATCCCTACCTCGGCTATTCCCAGCAACCTTGCCTCGTCCTTCGACGGTATCGCTTCCTCCTTCTCACCAGGAACGCCAACTACCTCTTCTGCCTCTACAAGCTCTTCAGTCGCAGGTGCTGGGCAGACTTGCTCAGCCAATGGTGTGAGCTACCAGACCGGCCAACAGATAGGTGGGTACACCATACACTGCAGTCAAGACAACAGCAAACCAGGGTCAGTCGTCTTCCCAGTACAAAGCGGCGGTTTCTCTCAATGTCCTGCTGCGTGTGACAGTCAGGCTGGCTGTGTCGGCTGGACATACTCCGGAGCAGACAGCGGCAATTGCTACTTGAAGACCGCCGAGGGCACTTACACGACTGCGCCAAATTACATCGTCTCGGGCTTCAAGTCAGCCTCTTCTGGTAGCAGCAGTGCCCTAAGCGCTTCTGGGTCTGCTACATCACAAGGCGGATCAACGCTCACTCTTATGGGTGGACAAATTTTGACCTTGCCAGCAGGCGGTGCTGCTTCCAGCGTGACATCAACTCGCAGCACATCCGCGGCATCTGCAACCTCGACTTCAGCTTCTTGCGAGCAGTTGGGCAGTGGCAGTCAGTTCGCTGGCTACACAGTCGCTTGCAACACTGATGGTAACAATAACGATATTGACAGTGTATCAGTCATCTCGTTCGCCGACTGCTTCAGCAAGTGCAGCGCAACTTCTGGTTGCACAGCTTTCTCCTTTGTTGGCGGATCTGGTCCGGGAACTTGCTACCTCAAGAGCAAGTTCACTCCTAGCTCGTCTAACCCGAACAATGCCGACTCGGGCTACATCTCGACGACTTCCCCTGCTAATAGCTCATCTACTGCTGGGCCAGGTGTTGTAAGTACATTTGGAAACGGTACAGTTCTGACCATGTCTGGCGGCCAAGCCACATCATCTGCGAATGCGAGCGTCAGCACGCTCTCGAACAGCCAGGTCGCGTCCACTATCCCAATTATGCTTCCAACCGGCACAAGTGCTCTACCAAGCTCTCCCACACCTGCTCAGCTAACGAACACCACCCTGTCGGGAGGCAACGTGGTCACTAGGCTCCCAGGTAACTCTACCCTTGCTCCGTCACAGACAAGCATTATTCCAGCCGGACTCAGTTCTATCGGTACATCCATCATCGGCACGACTACCAACGGCACGTCTCCGTCCGCCAACGGTACCACTTCTGTCACCGCCACGTCCGCCATCGGCACATCTGTCATCACTACGTCCGCCTCCGCCACGTCTGTCACCGGCACGTCTACTATTGGTACGTCCTCCACCGGCACGTCCACTACCGGCACCACATCCGCCACCGGCACGTCCGCCATCGGCACATCCATCATCAGCACTACATCCGCCACCGGCACGTCCGCCATCAGCACCTCTACCATCGGCACCGGTACGTCCGTTACCGCCGCTTCCGTCATCGGCACCTCCATTATCGGCACTTCCAACACTGGCAACGGCTTGAGTTCAGCAGGTGCTGCCTCGTCTTCCCTCGCAGGAAACCGACCAACAATAACTATCGTCTTGGCGCCTACTCAAAGCTTCCCCTCTAACGTCAGCAGTGGACTGGGGTCAGCCCGTGCGACTCTGTCATCAGTCGCAGGTGGCGTCCCAAATGGTGCCAACGGCACGTCCATCATCGGTACGTCCATTGTCGGCACTTCCAACACTGGCAACGGCTCGACTTCAGCAGGCGCTGCCTCGTCTTCTCTCGCAGGAAACCAGCCAACAATGACTATCATCTTGGCGCCTACTCAAAGCTTCGCATCTAACGTCAGCAGTGCCCTGAGCTCGGCCGGCGCGACTCTGTCGTCAATCGCAGGTGGCGTCCCAACTGGCCAGCCAACTGTGACCTTCATTCTGGCACCAACTCCAAGCATTGCGTCGGGCATCGCCAGTGATCTAACCTCAGCTGGTGGCGCTCAATCAGGTGGTGTACCGACGAATCAAGCCACCGCCATTCCTGCATCAGCTCAGAGTGTCGCGTCCAATATCGGTCATGCTCTAACATCGGCAGGTGCTGCTCTATCTTCCGTTGCAGGAGGTCTTCCAACCAACGCTCCAGCATTCTCCGGTCTGTCATCTGTTCAAGCGCAGTTGTCTTCTATCGCTGCACAACTTCCTACAGGCGCGATGACTACTCCAGGCGTCGGTAATGTGCCGAACATGGGTCCGGCCCTATCCTCGGCGCAGGGTGCGCTCAGCAGCATCGCGAATGCCGTCCCCTCGACTGCACCCATTCAGCCGGCAATCTCGTCCGTTAACGGTATGATATCTTCGATTGCCGCACAGATGCCATCCTCCGGGCTCTCTCTTGCTGTGCCAACAAACGCTGCGCAAACCAGCATACAAAATGCTGGCGCGGCACTTACGTCTGCTCAGCAGGCTTTAAGCTCGATCGCGGCGGCCATACCTACGAATGTACCACAAGCGTCTGGCGTCTCCTCCATTCAGGGAGTTGTCTCGTCTGTTGCCGCCCAGATGCCAAGCTCGATCGTTCCGGGAGCCTCGAATGTTCCTAACTTTGGCTCCGTCTTCTCTTCTGCCGGCGGTGTACTCAACTCTATGGCCACCGAATTCCCTACTGCGGGACAGCCAGGTGCCTCGAACGTACCAGACTTTGGCAGTGCCATGTCAAACCTTGCTGCTCAGCTTAGCACGATCGCTGGTCAGTTTCCCGCTGTAGGCGCGGTACAGCCTACTGCTGCCGTTGAGATTCCCCAAGCTCTTTCGCAAGTTGCAGGACAGCTCAGCACCATCGCTCAGGACCTTCCAACAAACGGCGCCGTGCCAGCTGCCTCGAACGTAGCGGGAGTTGGTCCAGCTATCACTTCTGCGCAAGCCGCCCTCAGCTCCATCGTCGCGGCGGCGCCTACACAAACATCCGACACACAAGGAGGATTGGGTCCACAACTATCTTCAGTACAGGCAGCCTTGAGCTCGCTGATCGCAGCCATGCCCACTGGCGTACCGAATATGGCTTTAGCGCTCTCTTCTATTGGTCAGCAGCTCAACTCCATGGCGAATCAAGCGATCACAAGCCTTCCAGCGGGTGGAGTCCTGCCCAGCAACGTGCCAACTTCTGCATCTGTGGCTCAGCTTACCCAGATCATACCGATCGTTTCCAACGTCATCCAGACTGGGGCTATCTTCCCGACCTTCCCAGCTGGCTTTGACCCCAAGTCTGCTCAAGGATTCTTGACCAGTGCATTCGCTAACATGGAGCAAATACCTACCAGCTTACCCGGATTTGGTGTCGCGGGCTTCCCAGGCGTGCCGGGCTTCTCAGCCGGAGCGCCCAAGACAACGCTGCAAATACAGACTAGTCCGATTATTATTGCGGGACCACAGTCAACTTCACGTGTGACGACGACAGTGACAGGCGTTGATACCGTGACAGGCTCAGCGATGTAAGTACAACTTCGGGCATTGCTTTCAAGAGCACGAAACCAACTCCTTTACTGATCTCCCTGTCACAGCACGTCGACCATCACCAGCTCCAGTCACGCCGCATCGGCCTCAGCTTCCGCAAGCTCTGCCAGCCCCGACAAAAACGCAGGGATCATTGACCCAACGTCGCCCGGCACGGAAGGCGACGACTCCCAATGCAGGACCTTCTCGAAACACCGACACTTCTACCTCAAGACGCACGTGAAGGAGGGCAACGAGAAGCTCGATGGGCAGTATGTGCGCATGCCGCAGAGCGGGAGTCGAGAATCGCCGATGGTGGTCACGAGCAAGCAGGAAGCGGCGGATTTCATCTACGACCGGCGCCGAGATGCCTTCTTCGTCGCCAACGGCAAGCGCTTCGTCGACAATGGCGGCAGCGATTGCAAATTCCACGGGCTGGCTCTGGTCAACGGTCCCCTGGGCTCTTTGGCTCCCGTGGCTTTCTTGCCGGGGACGGCTTCCGACGGGGCCACTCACCACGACGCCGCTGCTAGCTTTGCGGCGCCGTTGCCCGGACAGGGGGGGCCCTTCCAGTTCGGGTCGTGGGTCGTGTGTGAGGATGACATGAAGCTTCAGTGGTACAAGAAGAAGGGCAAGCAAGGCAGCTTCCGTGAGATGAAGAGCAAGATTGATCTTACCAAGTGTGCGACTGTCAGGCTTGAGGATGCGTGAAGAAGAAGAAGAAGCAGAAGAAGATTCTTGAATGCAATGTTATTATTAAAGGTTGCAAAAAAAGTAAGAGATGTTTTTGAAAGTGCAAAAGTCGGAGAAAAATGGAGTTTTACATGGAAAGTGAAATTTGAGTCGGAGAGGGATGAGATTGTCAGTGTACAATTAGTATAGAATAAGAGCACATAGAATAATAGTCTAGAGGAGAGCACATAGAATAATAATAGTATATTTGGAACAAAAGTCGTTCTCCCTCCTCGCTTCAGTAGCTACATATAGACGTATGGGGAAGTGGAATTGAGTTATGGATGAGCGTCAAGAACGTCATCTCGATCTTCCAGCGACCCCACATGGGACTATGAGACAGTCATGTGTGTAAAAAAAAGAAAATGTGCAAGTTTCTTGTTGTATCACGTAAGCTGAAGCTCTTCTCTATCTCTGCTCGAGGACTCCTCCCGTAGCGGTTTGAAGCTTTGAGTCGGAGCCAGTCTTTCCTCCCACGTCCAATTGCGATGCTGGGATTTCTGCGGCGTTGCCCGTTGGCTCGAGTGGGTATGAGGTGTGCGACAAGCTTTGAAGGTGCTTGCGGTGGTGCTCGTGCGCCTGTGGTGGTTTGAAGTTTGTTAGTTGCACTGCTGCTGCTGCTGCTGCTGCTGCTGCTACTGTGGTCACAGTTGGGGAAGGTCTGTTGTGAGCAAAGCAACTTACGAACGGCAAGCCACAATATGTGCAGAAGCAGATCTGCGGCTTGTCTGTGTTGATGAAAATCCGTGGGTGGCCCAGCGGACCGCCACCGCCGTCGCACGACACGACACGCTGCTTGGTCCAGGTTACGGGTTGTTGGTGGATCAGCTCAATGGCTGCCAGCGGTCGTGGCTGAAAGCAGTGTTGTTAGCCATTGCGCTCTCTACCTCCCTCATATATATATGTGTATATATATGCACTACCCATGCCTTTCTCCTCAGCGACATAGGTGTGTGTTTGTTTGCGCCGTACCTGATCCTCGAAGATGGTCTGCTCAAATCGTGGTCCAACCATAGCCTTCGATCGCTCCTGCTGGCTCCTGCTCCACGGGGTTGCCCTGTTCGGCGCCTGCTGGACACGCTTCTCTTCTCCCTCGGCGGCGCTCTCGGTCAAAGCGGCATCTCGGCTTCCCATGGACACGGTCGGGAGGTTCTTCGTGCCGGAAATGGGTGGGTTGGGCTCCCTCGGATTGGGGTCGTTCGCGGGCACCGGGTTGTCTGGCGTCGTGCCGGAAGGAGAGCTGAGCGAGCGCACAGCGACGGCGCGCCGGCCGACAGCAGGCACGACGAGCCTACGAGCACAGCGTTGAAGCATTGTGACGGTATGCAAATGAGCAATGCTGGAGGAGTATGCGCGAGAGATGCAGCTGGAGGTCCGCTGGTCAATGCATCTCGGCAGGACCCGATTGGCTGGCGGCCTTCCTTCTTCTGGGGCATCACGCCAGCATTATCGGCAGTGGATTTCTGCTCTGCATCGCTGGGCACAGGCGAAGGTCGGGAGATATGGACCTCCTCATGATGAGTCATGCATGTTGATGCTCAGTATTGCCCGCATGGCCTGGAGTGATCTGATGCATCCTGAGCATCTATCTGCTTGGACACGGCTGAAGTGACGAAATCGGAGCTGTCTCACCACCATGCCTCGATTAGCACTACGCCCGCCCATGTCTCAGCGATCCCACGAACATGCACCGCTGGCCGCAGCAGCAATATGGACTCTTTCAGAGGGCGTCTCACACATCTCAGACCTGGCCATAGACGGCCTCGATGCTGTGCTAAGGCACGACCAACCTTGACGCCATCCGTCCCACGGGTCGAGAGAAGTGTTGAGGGGACGCAAAAACACCACGAACCGCGCCCTTTCACGTGCTTCCGGAAGGCGCTCGGACTGTCGCAAACGGTCGTGCGCTGTGCTATCGAGACCCTCCCTGTCTCAGGATTGGCTCTCCATGACGCCAGGCTAGACCTCAGGCACACAAGCATGCAGTGCAGCACCCCATCGTTGACCGCTTGGCATGTCGAGGAGCCACGCGATCTGGACGTGGCTTGGGAGCATGTGCTCGATCGGTCTGGAGTCTGCGGTGCAGACATAAGTACAATGCATGTCACCTGTTGGGCGCAGGACCGTTCGCAGCTGGCGCCGTGTTGAGCACTGTACTTCTCGTAAGGTGAGAGTATATATATCTATATATACTGGAATCCTTTTGGCAGTGCATGCTCTACTCGCTGCGTACCTCTACCATGATTGCGCCCACCGGGACCATCACAAGCACAATGGCTGCTGGAGGCCTCGAGACTGAACTTCAGCTCATCACCGAGAACATCGTGGAGAAGGCTGCTCCCTCGTTGGAGAAGAGAAAGCTCCGCATCCTTGCACTGCATGGTGAGTCGGCCGTACTATGCCTTTTGCGACCTTCATTTTCGGGTTGGCTGAGCAAACGAGCAGGATTTGGTCAAAGCGGTGAATACCTTCGCATCGCCATGAAGACTGGACAGATTGAAGAATACCTGAAAGAGTCCCTCGGCACAGACCTTTTGAACCAGTATGACGGAGTTGAGTGGCTCTGTCCGAACGCCCCCATCCACCTCGTTCCCGATTCGAAGCACGGCGCACCTCCGCGCAGACCATCAACTGCCTGGGCTGTCGAGGAGGTCGACATCTATGCATGGTGGAGGATCCTGGAGTTCCACATCGAGCACGAACACTTGTACCAGAGCATCGAATTCCTATGCGACTATCTCAAAGACCACGGCCCCGTCGACGGCGTCATCGGCTTTTCACAGGGCGCTGCTGTCGCCATGATGCTGACCGCCCTGTGCGAAGGCACTCCAGAACGCCTGGCCGCCCTCGCGAACCAACGGGTGCCCTTCGTCATCGCACCCCCTCAAGCACCATTCAAATTTGCCGTGTCCTGCTGCGGCTTCCAAACAGCACTCCAATACTACAACGGCTTCTACACCCCCAAGCTCACCACCCCGTCCCTCCACGTCATCGCGGAATTCGACACCATGGTCAGCTCCGACCGCTCCGACCAGCTCGCCGATGCATGCGAAGACGCCACTGTCGTTCACTTCCGCGGCACGCACCACGTCCCGACCGACAAGACCAGCCTCTACGAAATGGCCCGCTTCGTCGCCAATGCTTGCTCAGACAAGTCAATGCCTTCACCTATCGGCGTGACTTACTCGCTTCCCACGACGCAGGGTCTTGCCATCGGCGAACTCTTCAAGCAGACTACTATTACTGCCTCAGAACTACCCAGGACTGCTCGTGGGTATGAAAGTAGTCCTGACGCGAGCACTTCTTCGTCGTCGCCTTGTTCGAGTTTGTCCGGCTTCTCCTGGCAGTCTTCGGCGACGACGAAGCCGAGGATGAGGATTATTACGAAACGGACGGCGATTGTAAGGATGCTTCATGGGAGTAGGAACAGTAGTCGGCAGAGGGCACCGAAGAGCTTCTTGCCTGTCAATTAAAGTCTCTCATTCTTGGGACGGGCGTTTTTTTCTTTTTGGAATTTCTTTGGCGGGCATAACGAGGAGATGGAAATTCGAGGTAAGAAAGGTGTTGGTTGTTTTAAACAAACCTTTTTGTTGTACAACAGCTTCTTCTTTTTTTTTTAAGAAAGGGTCTCTATCTATCTCTAATGCAACAAATCAATGCTCATACAACCAACAATTTTGGCGCCCGTCTTGTGTCGTACAAATTCAACGATTGCTCATGATCCTGTCTCTGTCAACCAAACTCGACCAACAAAGTCTTGCGGCACCAGGACCTCGCCAGCAAGCATGCGTCCCATGTCCGTCTTGGAGATATCATTTCCATTACGACGCACTTTCGTCAAAAATTGCTTGACAAAGCCGACGGGGCTCTTCTTTGCTTCTTCACGTCGGAAGAGACCCCCATTTGCGATGCTGCAGCAGCGGTCGTCTTCTTCTTCTTCGCCCTGCTGCTGCTGCTGCTGCAGCAGGATGAAGTTATCTGCGGCAAGACGCTGACCGCGCTTAGCCGGGCCATAAGCCATGCCTAAGAATTTACAGGTCTCGACGTAATCTTCGTACGAGTCGAAGTATAGCTGTCCTGCGAAGACGAGAAGCTGAGCCTTGAGAATGCCGGGGAGGTGGAGGAGATCCCGCGCTGTTCCTCCTCCTCCTCCTCCACCGGTAATCGTGTAGGTCTGGAGGTTGGCGAGTGATCGCTGGCCAGCATTGGTGCGCGGCTTGTAGAGATGTAGAGCGCACAAGTGGGAGTTCGCTACCTTGTCAAACAGCTGCTGCGCCTCATAGGGACTGATGAGAATCAGATAACTGATGGTGTCCGATCCACGTTGGCGTCCAGACAAGATCCATCGGACTGGCCGCTGATAGGCATCCGAGATGAAGCCAGGTCCCGTCTTCACGGTTCTAGCAAAGTCTGCAGTGGCGAGAAGGTACTGCTTCGGTACGAGTTGTGCCAAATCGAGGTCGCCGACTGCGCTTGTGGTGGTCAGCGAGGTGAACGCTGCCTCCCATGCTGTAGAGAACCGTAGAGGAACTCCTGTCAGGACGAAATTGATCACGTCCTCGTGTAATCTATGCGGCATGGCCGTTGCCGGTGTAGCTCGCTCCGCAACACGTTCCTCCTCGACTTCGGCAGCGAGCTCGCGCTCCTGCTCCTCCTGTGCTCGCTGTGATGTGTGTCGAATGTCGCCAAACAGTTGGCAATGGTCAAGCAGCTGCCGGAACCGACTATCCTTCGCGCGTTCAAGTATCCTGATTGCTCTCAACCACTTATTATCCGGAAGGTAGCGCTCCTCGACCGTTTGAGCCTCTTGCTCCAAGAACTTTTTTGCATGTTCGCTAGTAAGAGCCAGCTTGCCATTTTCGCTCCGGAAGGGCCTGCAAAGGATGTCTTGCCACGTGTGTCTGTGGCCCTGGGCCACCCATAGCGGCATGCTTCGCTTGAATTCCGCGAAAGTCTCTTTGATGGACCACAATATAATATCGGAAACGTCCAGGGCCGTCTTCAGGGGACTCACACTGGCTTCGATTCTTGTTTGGATCTCTCTTGACACGCAGAAGACAACCGTCTGGCCCTTGCCGAGCTCCCGCATTCTCATCGCCGCTTGAACCAGTCGATCTTTGGTCAGATTCGCGCCAAGCGTGACAGCTGCGCGATATCGACTAGGCAACCTGAGATCTATGCCCCGGGTATGAGCTTCGTCCAGGTAGACAAGGCATGAGTCCAAGCGTCCCGCGAAAGAAGATGTCTGTAGAGGCTCTACACGACCAGATCGATCCACGACGAGGATGTCATCTTCCTCATTACAGAACACCACAGCCTGCTTATCGGACATTCGCAGCCAGGTCTTGGCAACGTCGAGATTGAGCTCCAGTATCTGCGCGCCGACGTCGAGGATGACCTCTGGGCGAGGACTCATGCCCACAACTATTTTCAGAAAGTGCTCTGCATCGGTTGTTTTTGTTGTTGAGGCACTCCACATATTGTTCGGAATGAGCTGGACGGCATTGTCTGCTTGCAGCAGATGCTGCAAGACCAAGGCATTGGTGTGTTTCTGTGCCTTTAGATCCCGGTGAGACATGCTCAGAGGGAGCAACGCCTTCGAATCGCAAGTACCGCTGAACGCCGTGGTAGGCCACCGCTTGGTCTTCCCAATGTCCCAGCCAGAAGCTGACATTTTGTGAGGATACTCCCGCATTTCCTTTGCGAATACAACGCGCGACAGGAAGTAGTCAACGACACATTTCGCGTTGCGCAGGTGCGGATACACCAGGGCTTTGCATGCCTTCTTATCGTTGAGGTTGATGCTTCTGTACTGCCTGTAGACCACTGGCATGCTGGCGCCCTCAACCCAACCAGCGTATTCATCGTCTGCGTTTGTGGATTTGTCGAGGTGATCAAACGCAAGAGAAAGGTCGTCATCGCTGAGGCCCCCGTAGTAATACGACAACGATGTCAGGAGAATGATGACATCCGGGTGACTGTACTCTGATCGCAACGAGGGACTGTCCTTCGCGCGATACGGGACGGCCAGGCGTGTTCTTGGCACACGATCGGTGAGACCATAGTTGACTCTCCACCGCTTCTGACCAAACACAAACTCGAGCAAGCCGCCTGCCAACAAGCCGCGCAACAACAGTAGAGTGGATCTCCTGGGAGCATCATGCCACAAGGTGCTGTTATGAACCGCGTCAATGTCTTTCTGCGGTATATCATGTTGAGCGATGTATTGCAACAAGGTGCCACGCGTCACCTGGTCCTGGTCGTTGATGTTGAAGTCAGGTAGCCGAGCAGCGCATACTTGTGTGGCAACGCCTTGCACCAGCATCTTCCCTGCCTCTGGATGCAGTATTCGCATGCGAGGATATGCCGTGGCACCCTGTCGCTTGATCTCCACGCCTAGAGGGAACTCCTTTTGAATCTGCTCGCCAGCAGCCAGTACCAGCCGCAAGAGGTTCTGTATACACTTCCAGCGCTCGGCATGCATGTCGATCGGCCGCTGAGTCCCCATGGTGTAAATGAGCTCAAATTTCACGTTGAAATTCTCGTCACTCTCGTCCACAACATCTCGTGCGTTTGTGTCCAGAAAGTGCTGGATATCGCATAGTACGCTGCCAACCTGTTCATTTCCACGGTTATAAGCATCCAGCATCATCAGTTGCAGAGACAGTATATGCTCTGGTTGTATCAACATCACGCCTCCGCGCGTCTTGCATTCGTCGCAAATGCTGCGAATGGTGTCAACCATTGGTCGCTCGAAGTGCATCGCCCGTGAGATCGGCATGAAGTATACACGGCGGTTGAGGAGTCCTCCTAGCTTGGAAATGAGCATTTGAGCCATCTGCTTTGACTGTGGCTTAGCTACGATGACTCGCACCAACTGCCGGGTGTCCGCCAAAGCCGCTGATACCATGGGCACGATGACAGATGACTTTCCCTCGCCCATGTTGAGTTGCAATACCGAGTTCTTGCCAGAGACTGGCCGTCTCATCTCAGCGGCAACATCTTCCTGCACTGCGCGGACCAGGATCCCGCTCTCCACTTCCATAAGCAAAGTCTCCGGGTGCTCCATTGGATCCCAATTCGTATGGCCGGTGGTATCAAGCTCCTTTCGCAAGACAGCTGTGTCAGAGGACTTTGCGGCCTTCAGCAGGCGCTCAGCGCGTTGGACTGCCGTCAGCCCAACGGCATATTGAACGAGCACGGAGCGCCATCCATTCGCTAAGCTGAGCTTTCTCCATCGGCTGTGGTTCAACTGTGTAAGCAAGAACAGTGGCGACAATCTCGGATACATCTGGACCATATGCGCTGCAGAGTTTGAGTCTGCTGTGGCAAGTATGGCAGCGTTTATAGCACTGTATAGGCTTCCAACGTGTGCCTCGCATGCGATCAGATGAGCTCGCAGCTGTTGTTGCATCGGGAGCATCCAGCCATGCTGATCATGTTGCTTGCTGTATGCTTGCTGGTCGCAAAGAGCCTGACTGGCTCGAAGATCTTCGCAATAGCGGCGCTCATAACCACTTGCGAAGACTTCCACGACGTCGATGATGCCCGTAAGCTTTTGGGATGCTGTCTCGCACGATGGCGAGGGTGCTGCTTGGCCGCATGAGGAAACCACATCATTGAGATGATAATTCCCATTAGCGGTATGGTCAGCAGACGCATCGTTCGGGCAGAGGGGACTGGTCTGTATGGATGCCAACAAAGGCTGGGCGTTAGAAACAGCAGGACAGGCTCCAGTGAAAATCTCATCCAGACTGATGAATGGGGGCCGGTGCTCGGCCACAGGGGCTGCCATGACCGGTTGCCAGCTCTTCAATGACGTCCTCTTGTATGGCATGGCCAAGAAGGTGCGTTGAACGTTCTCGATATAGTGATACAGGATGTGATTATTGTACCACACCCTGTACTGAGCTCCGACGCGTGCCAAAGCAACATCCTTGTTGATGTAGACGTCCCACTCTTCCTCGATATGAGGATCACGCAGTGACTGCACAGGCCATTGTCTTCTGATTGCTTTGAGGAATTTCGTCCAGGCGATGACGCAGCGCTTTTCGAACTCTTTCTTACGTCGTGTCTCGGCCGCGTTATTGCATTCGTACGCTTTGGCGGCGAGCTTCTTGTCCGGACTGTGGTCGTAGTCGATGAACAAGCTCTCGTCTAGTAGTTCTTGAAGGACTTCCCGTGCATGGTTGCTGTCGATCTGGTCTTGAGGGCTCGCATAGTTGAAGTCTGGCACTTTGACATTGCGAAAGGCTTCTGTTCCGAGTAAAGCAAGTACCTGCAATACTGAATGAGTGACGCGCGACCCGAAAGCCAGCGTGGCCAACCACATCGTTAGTGCGTACTTGTTGGGTGTTGCAACTGACGCGGCCACTTCTGCGGCCACTTCTGCGGTGTCGTCTGTCGGCCTTGGCGGAATGGCACGAGTGCCAGCAAGCACCGCGTGAACGCTGACGATATGCTGTAAGGCATATGTCTCGTCCCGTGCCATGAGCGCTGCATCATACTTGAGCGCATCAATACCACCGTCGGGCCCAGGGACGACGCCATGCTTCTGTATCATTGGCCACAGCTTGATGTTCGAGGCTGTTCTCCATTGGATATCAGCGGCCCCGCCGTTGAGTTGAGCAGCGATGCGTAATGCATTCTGACATCGTTCAGAGTTCTGTAGAACGTCCCTGCCGCCGTAGCGGTAGTCCCAGCGGGAAGTATGGCTTTCAGCACCGAAGCCAGAGACTCGAAAACTGGACGAGCGTAACAAGTCACGATCTAGCAGATCGGTTGCCATTCGCGGCAGTGTTGGCAGCGAGGCCTGCAAGTCTGGGTGGAAGATCGCGGATCGTCTGGCTTGCCCCACAATGGATGCCACTGCTTTGTAGTAGCCTCCATGCTGTGCCAAAAAGGTTATTCTCGGATTCCAACTGACTGTCTGCATGATTCTATTTTGAGGCGGATAGTAGGTGCGTACCGGGCTGAGCCTCGCAAGCTGCACGAGCAAATCGTTGTTTGGCTGTTCTAAACGGTCGAAAGATCGTACGGCGGCCGAATTCAGGATGGTCAACGCCTGCTCGGTGCCTGTCCGGGAGGTCAGAGGATCTGGTAGGCAATATGAAGTGATTCCGTGCAGATACGCTAGGTACAGCTTGCATTGCAGGCTGCCATTGTCAACAAGTTGCCCGAGCCTGGAGTCGACGCGGAGTGAGTGGACTCTCTGAATGCTGGCGGTATCGAGCGTCGCCTTCATGTGCTCGCCGTGCTTGTTGAAATGCAGAGGTGCTTCCGGTAGCAAAACAAGTCTCTCGTGTGTAATCTCGTGTTTCATCATTAGTCTCTGAGCAAATCCGACAAGCGTTCCCAAGGATTGATCAGCGTCGACGACCATATTGGGAAAGTCTCTCGAGTAGAGCGACTCTGAGGCTGCCTGTAGACAGAAGCCGAGCTGAAGTGCCGGTATGTCTATCTCGACGCGTGCATGCACTGAGTGATGAACGATTTGCACGCCCTTGGCTTCAGTCAGTGGCTGAAGTACCCTCGCTAGTTGGATGTATGTTGGACTGCGCACGTCTAGTAAATAGCTGCCACCATTCGATAGCGACCACTCTGTATGCAGACCATGATCACTTCCTTTCAGCTGCCAAGCGTGATGGTCGGGGGCATTCCAAGGGTCGATCTTCGGATGAAAATGCACGCGCCGAGTGGTGAAGTTGTACCAAGGCACGTGCTTCTCCAGAAAGGCTGTGGGAACGTGATCCTCGAACAGCCGGTCAGGCAGTGCTTCGTATACGTAGTCGCCTTTGCATGCCTGTACTATGAGATCGCTGCCATACGACTGGCGTGAGATATTCAGATGCACCTCGTATCCATTATAGATCTTGCTCGAGCAGAAGCGCATACCAGGCATCATCGAGGGCATGACTTCAACGGCGGTATCACCAAATAGGATGCCGTGGAGAGAGCATCTTTCGTAATTCTTGGGAAGTCGCTTGAGCGTAGTGCTGTTTACTCGCAGCTCCCCAGTGAGCAAGTTGAATTGCATGATCATGCGTGCTCCGCCGCCATCTACACCAGTCTTCTCAAGCCAGTGACGCGTGGATCGAGCGATGGACCAGGACCCGATCTCGGGGCGATATGATGTCAAATCCAAGCTGATGGCTTCGTCGATTGCTTTGTGCTTGTCCTTAAGTAATGGCATGCACCGGCACAGTAATCTCTGAAAGCGATACTTCAACCATATCCGGACGGAGGTCATCGAGTGTCTGAGACTTCCACCTATCTGAGACACTACTATCGCACAACGAAGTAAGTTCACCGACTCCTCTTGTGACAACAGTATGCGTTCCAGATCAGCGTTATCGACGTCGAAGGCCATTACGCAAATATAAGCCACCTCTGCGGCCTTCCTATGGCAGTCGTCACGTTCAGCACCAGTGCTGGCATCACGCGCTTTGCCGTGGAGGATCGATAGCCACTTCAGAGCGATTTCTCGACACTCGCCCAACATAGCCAAGCAAGAGTGACGCGTGGTTGAGGATAAGGTCAAGGTCAAGATGCGAGATGCAACTGCAATGCATATCAGCAGCGCATTAGATGACTCCCAGTTCTCCTTTATCTGGACCCATATAGACTTCAGATTGTTCAGTAGCGTTGTCTCTAGCGACCCGCGAGCCAAGACGGAATGCGCCGCGCGTAGCACGCTCGAATCCCTTGGACCTGCCTGATAGATGCATTGCAATATTATGAGCACCGATTCTTCGTTCTTGAAGTTGACATCTGGAAGATCGAGCTGTAGGGCAACATGAAACCATTGCAACTGGTGTCCGTATGGTATTGAACAGAGCTCCACAAAGTCACTCCCACTCATGTGCTTCGGGCAGGTGAACTGATTAGCCATGACTGTGTTTGAAGCGACTCCATTCGGCTTCCTCTGGGTTCTTGCCATGTAGCGATCGAGTGAAGCTGATTGTTCTGGCATCTTGTAAACGTAGGCGGAGAAGTTACCATCGTTGGGCTCAAGGTCAGTGACGAAGCATTTCGCCCAGGTATCATAGTACTTGTAATTCGAGGCATTTGGGAGAAGCACGTCGTCGTCTGTGGTGTACTCGTCGACACGCAGCCGTGAGTAGTGAGTCGCTTGGGTTGACTTTACGTTAGAGACCAAGGTAATGCGTTGCTCCGCTAGGCTCATCCATGCGTAAGAGTTACATCGAGAGCATGGTGGCTTTCGTACTTGACCATCACTGTCAGAAGACGTGTCTGGGTACGAGTCGCTGGACAAGTCTCGACTGGAATCTGTCGCATACCCTCCTCGACACGTACAGCCAAGCCGCGAGTCTTGATGTAACATATGCGGATCCTTGGCTACTGACGGCTTCAGGTAGACGCCACCAAGAATTTCTAACCGAAGGAAAGTGGTGCAATCTCGCCAGGATGTAAGCCAGATCGGTGGCTGAAGCTCGACGACGATCGCTTTGGCTTTCGGCTCGTATCGTGGCAAAAGGTCCTCGTGCACGTCGATACGTACATTATTGTGCTGGCGTTCCAGTTTGCACCTGCGACAATTATCGTCATCATGCTTTAGAGCTGCTGGCTGACCAGCGCGGACCTTCTGTGATAGATCCGGCACGTCGTCGTGGTTTGGATCTTGAGCAATCCTCTCTTTCAGCCACAAACGTCTCTCTTTTGCAGCTTTGAGACTCAGGCGAGTTTGTTGCTTTTCACGCTCATTTTGGTCATGGATCCGTGCCAGCAAGCTCTGCCAATCCTCAGTCACGGCCTCCTCGAAGTGTTCAGTGGCGAAGCCTCCCGACTTCTGAAGGTTGTACATCGTTTTGTGATCCCGCAAGGTTTCCATCACCCTACCAGAAAGGTACTCCTCCACAGTCTTCAGCCTTTCCATGTGGGCGCGGCTTGGGAGGATTAAGTTCTGCAACACATCGACCGAGACCCCGCATTTGTATTCACCGAGAGATTGACTGCTGCGCAAGGCTGCTTGATCGCATTTGATCCATAATTCCAATAGCGTCAGCAGCATGAGGGAAAGTGCCTCTGGGTTCCCAGTGTAGATGGGAAGAGCCAAGCGATGGTAGTCCATCATGAGTCCGTAGGTTTTGGTGCACACAGCATCGGCGGAAGTAGTTCTGGCGCAACAAGCAGGCAAATGATCCTCCACCCACCGCTCAAACATACTGAGATTTGCAGACTCAGTAGATTCAGCAAACTGCTGTGGCAGTGATGGCCAGACATCTGGATCGTGTTCAAGGAGCTGAGACATTGCGAGAGACGAAGTGTCTGCATCTGTACTGGATCGCGCCTGCATCGCACCAATGTATTTCCCCAGCTCGGGGATGCGCAGGTTAGAATCCGCTGCAAAGTCCAGACTCGCCCAAGATGAAAAGTCCAGATGAGGTTGCTGAAACTGTATGTCCCGCCACATTTGGGACAGCTCATCGCTCCACCTTCGCAATCTGGCATGTACCGACTCCAGAACCGTCTTGTGCATCTGAAATGGGAGCTTCTCGAGACGTCGAGCAACCTTGACAGAGACGATGTGGCACACTGTAGCAGGGGAGCGATTGACTCGTGCCATGTCGAGGATGTATGCCATGAACCACACCATGAACGACTTGTATGCTCCGGGAACTCCAGCACGCGTGAAAGTAAGCTGTAGTCCGACCCTCAGAAGAAGCCACATGGGAGACCTTCTCCATGGCTGCAGCGTGTCTGCCCATAACACCTCGTCGCGAATGTGCTTCGTGAGACGTACGGCCTCTTCTGGCGGAGCCTGGCCGATTGAGCTCAAGACGCTCCCGAGGAGAAGTTCGGCCACCAAGGAAGGATTAGCAGTGTCTCGGCACTCATCGATACCAACACCAGCTCTGAAGATCTTCGGCTGCATCCCAGGTGCGTTCTGACAGCTCATCTCAGCCAAGGCTTGGACAACCATATTCTGAAAACCTGCATCTGACAGATCATGCTGGCCGATGCTGACACCATAACCCGGAAAATGTCGGATGAGTCGTCCTTTGGCCGTAGTGACGGCCAAGTTCGTGGCAGACAGCTCGAATGCTTCAAAAGTCGCGCCACCCTTCTCTCTGGTAATCAGAACACCCGCGTTTTGAGCTCGGATATGTAACAGTAGCACAGGCAGCACGTCGTCAGTGGCAAGCTTTTGGAGCTCGCTCAGCAGGACACCATCGTGGACGTCGTTACTAGAGGTCGAATGTACAGCCCGAGTCACTGCTAGACTTGTGATGACGAGCTTAACGGCGCAACGCTCTGTAGGTGAGCATACGGTCTCGTATGTCTTTAGTGCTTTTAACACATGTTCGAGGAGCGTCGAGTCTAGCTCTTGTCTGCGCTCCTCCTCTTCTGATGGAAGCTGTGGTGGCAGAACGACGTGATTAATCATATATTCCACTTCTTCGTTCATTGGCGCCATGGTCTGGCTAGTGTTTGCCTAGCACGAGTCGACATGAGCCTTGCGTTTCCGCGGCCAAGTGTGGTGGTGTCGAAAAGTAGGTGGTGGTTGATGCTGGGAGGCTGGGGGAGTTTGCGGAGCGGAACTTCCATGCGGAGTTGCTAGCAAGAAGTGAAGGAACGCGTCAAAGGCTGGTTAGTGCGCGGTGAAGACAAGTTTAGGGATTGAAACATCGAAGAAGTTCGAAATTGTTGTGAGGAGCGCGGAAGCAGAAACGTTGACGCTAACGTTAGCGCGCATGAGCTTGAGCCAGGCCTGATGTGAAGGTAAAGTGGAATGGTCAGGAACGGCAAGTATATGTAATGATTGCACCAGGCTGACCGCTCCTGCCAGATCTTCAGCTCGCAAGGTGGCGAAGTTGTTTGTCGTCATGCATGTAAGCACGCTGAGAGGACATATCGGCCGGGTGCTTGCAGGCGGGCGTCAAGTAGGCGTTTGTACGAAAGCATCACGCCGACCCAAGCAGCTTTGTCTTGAGGTGAGGATCACCTGACCATGTCTGTACAAAATCACATTGACCACTGCCCAACACACAGGTCTACCATCTGACTATCATCCTGGACAATACAGCGTCTCCAAACAGCTGTAATGTTCGCACGATCTTGGTATGGCTTGCTTCAGATTGCAACGATCTCTTCCTGCGGATATCTGCGGCGGGCGAGAGGAGAGTTCGTCTTCGATCGCACGCGGACAGGCGATGTCGAGATCAAACTGAGAGCATCCATTGATTATCAGTCAGAGAAATGAAGCTATCGGTCAAGAATCAGCGATATGAAGGGTGGGAACGTGCCCGTGGAGTGGACGTACAACATGGATGGTGAGAACATACGGTACATGTACACGTGAAGTTGACGCACTTGCACTTGCTCGCGACATGAATACGACCGTTCTTGGCATTGCTTCCCACCACGAGCACATTCTTCTTCCGCCACACCACAGCCGCCGCCCTTCACTGGCCATGGATCTGCAGAACATGGAGACTCTCCATCTCCGTCCACCATCGTTGACGAAGCATATGTCAGAATGCGCGCGGCGGGTGTTAAGTTAGAGCTATGCATGAACATGTGTTCGATGCTCCGCAATCCGGAACTGCCTTCTTCCATCCTGCAAAGTGTTCTTCCGATGCCAAGAGCCGTCATCTGCATCCGGACTGCGTTACCTTCGATTCTCCACAGCCTCCCACCCCCGGCGGGGTTCTCGATGTCTCTCACGAGACGCGTTAGTGAAGCATGACTTCGAGAGTTGTGGTTGGACAGCGCCTGGAGCCGCAGGTCGTGCCGGTGCGTGAGCAGTTCTGCTTCGCCGGCCGAACTGCCGTCTGATGGTCTAATCATCTAGCCCTGCAATATTTGCCAGGTCAGATGGCAAAGTATTAAGATGCGTGGTCGTCCGCCGCCGTCAGGTAGGTTCCCTATTCCTCATTTTTACTCCAAGCACTTCAGAGATCGCCTGCCCCTCTTCAGCCAGTCCACTTCCATACACAACATGTCGACCGAACAATACATTCCCAGCAAGCCCGACTCCGGCCGGCAATACGACCAGAACTTCACGAAGCATGTCATCGAGACATGCGGACCCAAGACATCTCCGCGCATGCACCAGATCTTCTCTGGACTCGTCAGACATATTCATGACTTTGCAAGAGAAGTAGACCTTACACCAGAGGAGTGGCTGGCAGGCGTGAGGTTCTTGAACGAGACCGGCAAGCTTTGGGCAGAATCGGATGGCAAGAGGAACGAGATGCACAGATTGTCGGACATCATTGGACTAGAAAGCTTGGTCACCGAGATTGCCAACTACGTGCAAGTCGACGACCCAAACTATGCCCCCACATCCGCAGCCATCCTTGGTCCCTTCTGGAGTCCCAATGCTCCGTGGAGGAACCACGGCGACAGCATCATTCAAGATCCCCATGAGGGCATTGTCACATACATGCACGGCGTCGTCCGTGATTTGAAGACTCACAAGCCGATCCCCAATGTTACCTTCGACATGTGGCAAGCGAGCAGCAACGGCAAGTACGACTTTCAAGACCCCGCGAACCAGTCCGACAACAACCTGCGAGGGAAGTTCAAGACGAACGAGAAGGGTGAATACCACCTCTACTGCCTGCGACCTACCGCATACTCGTTGCCACAAGACGGGCCTTCATGGCAGCTCCTCTCGTCCATCGACAGACATCCCATGCGCCCCGCCCACATCCACTTGATGGTCACCCACGAAAAGTACAAGCCATGCATCACTCAGATCTACCCCAAGGACGACCCGTGGTTGGAGACGGACACCGTGTTTGCCGTCAAGGACGACCTTGTTGTCGACTTCAAGCCAATCGACAAGGTGCCCGACTTCTTGCCCGAGCACAAGGGTCCAGGTGGTCCCGCACAGAGGGAGCTTGAGCTCGACATCGTGCTTGCACCACTGGGTGAGCACCTCTCGAATGCAAAGCCTGTGTTGTAAATTTGGACAGCAAGGAATTGGGAGGGAAAAAGGCAAGAAAGGCAGGATCTATGTGCATATTTAGCGATGTTCAACCAGACGAATCTACGAGTTCAAGTTCAAGTTCAAACAAGCCGAGGTAAGTCGCAAATGGTACGCCGTAGTGTGACTAGGGAGTAAGGTAGTACTGTACTGTACGTACAGTATCGGACTCGCCCCTTCATCTCCTCTCTTCTTTCCACCTCACGAAAAGCCAACCTTCTTGGCGAAGATGTCCGGTCGCTTCTGGGAATTCCAGCAACTGACCGATTCCTGGCGAGGTGCGTCATTCTTCGACCCCATCCCTCGTGCCGGCAAGCTCTACCTTGGCGGCGTCTCTGCGCTGTACAAAGAACCAGATCCGCTCCACGAAGCCGGCGTTACCCACGTTCTGTCCGTACTGGACTTTGACGTCACCGATGCCAGACAGCTCGCTCGCTACCAACGCCTCCACGTGCACGTTGACGACGCGCCGGAGGAAGATCTCCTGAAGCACGTGACGAAGACCACCCAGTTCATCGATGACGCACTCCAGGCGGGTGGGGCCGTGTTTGTGCATTGTGCAATGGGCGTCAGTCGAAGTGCAACGATCGTGTGCGCGTACCTGATGTGGAAGTACCGCCTCAGTGCACTGGACGCTTTGACCAACGTGCGGGAGACTCGGAGAAGAGCGCGGCCGAACGCTGGATTCATGCGCCAGTTGCAGGTGTGGGAGACTATGCTCAAGCAGAAGGGAGGCTGGAGCGAGGAGCTGTATGGCCAGTGGCGAAAGGAGCCATTCGGTCTGCCTGAGGATACGAAGAAGTCCAAGATGTGACTCTGAGAACCCCAACATACATACGGTGGCCCTCCCTCTCGATGCCATGCAGCGAGCGCGCCTCTCGAATCGACAATTGGATCTGGCAGCCTGGCCCACAGACGACGCTCAATGCCCGACGAACGACTCATGTCTAGCGACACATCTCTACCCACAAGGAGTCGAGCCTTCATCGCGCTGACGGATGTCCATTGTTGTCGATATCTTGCGTGAGGAAAGCCGATTACTCGATCCATTCCATTCCGGCGCGTTCTCGTCGCTTCTTTGCACCCGCTCCTTCGTAACCTCGTTCTGGCTCCTTTGCCCCGAGGGGTTCGAGCGACGGTGGGAGCGACAGTGCAGGCCAGCATCAGCCATCGTCCCCTTCGGGAAGGTGACAAGTCTCGCCTAGTGCCCAGGTGTGCGGCGGCTCGTCTTGGCCCTTGCGCGACAACTGTGGCGCGCGCCACAACTCGGATACACCCGAGTCCAGACGCAGTGAGTGACCTAACTAGCCATCATCAGTTTATACTGGAACGTCGTTTGAAGGTAAAGGCTCGACGTTCACATTCGACTTTTTTTGATAAGTATAGGGTATGATGGCGCGCGGCTCCCTGATCCAATCATCTACAGTCAGCATTCCGTTGGCCTGACATGGTATTACGTGACGAGCACCATCATCACTTCCTCGAAACTGAAAGGCAGAACTTGCGATCGAGGTCGAAGGTGACATCGAGAAGTAGTCTTGCTCTGTAACCTTTTATATACACTGCACATATCATCATCTCACGCCAAACTCTACATAACCTTATCAAGAGTCTGTCTCCATTTGGGCCATGCAGCTTTTTTCCGCTTGACCGCCTCAAAAGCCTCAAGGTCGATCTGACGACGACCAGAGTCGACATCGATATCCCTTATGCTGACCCATGTCTGCCTCTTCCAAGCAAAGCCGATGACGTAGAATAAGAGCACCACGAAGGCCGCGAGATACGACTGAAAGTATCCTTCTGCGCTCCCCGAATCAATCGATGCTTTGACGGCGGTGTAGAACTGAATATGGTTAGCATTGCGATCATAGCATGGGGCGGAAAGTAATATGTACCTGAGCAGCAAGGACGAGGAACACGAGAATCAGACCGACCCAGGAGCCCGCGACACCAAAGACAGCCTCGAACGGGATCTCGTCCAGAGTATGGCCATGATACTTCCACGCAGCTCGGAAGCGAATGTGCGCCAAGCAAATGCTGCCCCATGTGAACAAAGCAGCAAGACCTGAAAGCGCGAGTAGCCAGTTGAATACAGTGACACCACTGCTAGCGAGCGAGACGTAGGCAATCGGGCCAAACGCAAGAATGGCGAGCGTCGAGAAGAGGGGCCGTCCCGCACGATCGACATAGCTAAAGATTCGCGGAGCATAACCTTGCTCCGCGAGCGCGGTCAGGGTTCGAGAGCCGCCGTATACACCGGAAAGACCAATGCTGACGACAGCCAGAAGGATGACTACGTTGACGAAGTCGCCAAAGCCCGGGATGCCGGCGTCGACTGCGACGATGACGAAAGGTGAGGCCGACACATCGATAAGACCTTGTCCGAGAAGACGCTCGTCGTCGTATGGGATCAGTGCTCCAACGAAGAACAGACCTAGAATGTAGAAGAGTGTGATCCGCCAGAAGACTTGCTTGATGGCGCCTGGCAGTGACTATGGCGGTCAGATATGTTAGCTAAGAGGCTTCACGAAAAGCGTCAAGGAGTCAAAGTTACCTTTTGCGGATTCTCAGTCTCAGCCGCAGCGAGACCAACCAGTTCAGTGCCAGAAAAAGCGAAAGCAGCAGTTACGAAGACACCACAGAATCCAGCGAAGCCATCGTTGAAAGCACCGGGATTGTACCATGTGCGCATGCCCCAGTATTCGCTATATTTGCCGTTGCTTGGACCACCACCACAGATGAAGACGATTCCCATGAAGAGGAAGACAATGATCGTAGATAGCTTGAGCAAAGAGACCCAGAACTCTTCTTCCGCGTAACCGAGCACTCCGAAGACGTTGATGACGATGATGACGACCAAGAATAGCGTTATCCAGACAGCTCCGTTGACATCGGCGCCCCAGTAGTTGATCGTCAGTCCAGCCACCACGAGTTCCAGCGGAAGCACGATCGCCCACTGAAAGACATAGTTGTACCCCATGGCAAAGCCCCATGACGGGTCGATGAAGCGAGCCGAGTAGATGTAGAAACCACCGGAAATCGGGTACAGCAGAGCGAGTTCACCGAGAGCGTAGACAACGTTGAACATCATCTGGAAGCGTTCGTTAGCATACATTGTTGTACCCCGGCATTTTTCTTTCACAGACTCACGATACCAATGATCATGAAGCAGATGAGGAGCGATGCAGGACCACCTGTCGCAAGAGCTCCACCAGATCCGACGAAGAGACCAGCGCCAATAGAACCGCCAATAGCGATCATGTGAAGATGGCGGCTTCTGAGCGTCTTGTTCAGCTGGTTATGCTTGTCGGCAAGCGTGCGCTTCTTGAAGGAGTTAGGGGTGACACCCATGCGATCCCATCGACTGAGGCTTGACTGCTCATCATACATAACCACGCCATCATTGCTGCTCGTCGTGTCAACGGTCGTTTTGAGATGACTGGCAGTAGCCTTCTCGTAGTCGGTAGGTCTGGTATCCATATTGTTCGTTTGTAGCGGCACGACGATGCGCGCCTCAACAAAGCCACTGGGAAGCCTTGGGCAGTTCCTTTGTCACCTCGGGCAGACACGCTGGCAATGCGGTACTTTATAGATTCCCCAGGCAGAAGACCTCACGACACCGTCCGGCTCAACCGCGCCACTGCAACCAACTCCGGGCCGATGGCCAAGGCTGCGTCCGCACATGGTACCCATGGCCAAGGTAGCTAATGTACTTGGCGATTTGCCTTACCAAGAAGTCGAGCACAGAACCAACCAATGTTCTTCGGGCGACACGTATCGACAAACTTTTCCTTATCTCCCTCCGGATCAGCTGTCCTCGAGGGGAACGACATCCGTGATTCTTCAGTACGAGGCGCGTCGTGGCCTGTCGACTTCCTGCTCGCATACCGCTAGCTTTCGACCCTGGTGAAGGCGGCGCCTTGTTCGCAGGCTGCTATACGACGGCAACATTGAGCCAAGTCTTCCTCCAAGGAGGAGGGAGGCATGCGATGTAGTCTGGGCATGCATCACCACGCGGTAGAGATCCACTGCCATGTGAACAGTTATGTAACGAATATGCGAGAGAAGAAGATGGTGCGCGGCGATGGAAGAATTCCCCTCGTCTCCGCATCTTTCTCCAGGCTAGTTCTAATTCTAGAACTATCCTTGTAACGTTACTCCCACCAACAACAACAACAACAACAACATTAATCAGTCCTCGGCTCACTTACACTGCTATAGTGCATTCGTAGCACGAGATCAGAATGCTGTTTTCCCCAGCACTTCGTGCTGTCTGCGGCCCACCGCTCTGATATAGTCTTGGAAATGCATGGTGCATTTAGTACGCTGGAATGTAGACCGACCCGATATGTGCGCACAAAGGATGGGACGTTTGGTCAGAAAACGTGCATTCATGCAAAATATGTACGCGTGCACGGAAGGGGATCTCGAGCCTCGAAGGGAGCTCATAGAATCGCAGCACATTCTGGCAGGCTTCCCAAGGCGAGATAGCATCCTCTGCTACTTAATCTCGCAATATAGCGGGGCATACCAAAGAGCCGAATGATCAATGACTCGAACCTCAAGTAGAGATTGACAGCATGGCAAGGCATTTCGGCAGGCTTTGCGAGGTGAGAAGGATAGACTGGCTATATCATGGCTGAATATCATAAGCAGCGTCGTCGACGTTGCGCCCATTTTCTTCGCCAGCCATTATGTTCATTGAGTTCAACATGCTGGCGTGGCTCATTGACGGAGGTTGAGGTTGAGGTGGCTGCGCACCAGATGCCCCGCCAGCTGGCTGTTGCTGCATCATTGCAGGATTCACCGTTGAAAGCAGTGACTCAGACTGCAGCTGATTTTGTCCGATGTCGCCCGCCATGTTGTTCATCATGCTGCAACGATCGAGCAGTCGTGCGCTTGCTGCGCGCTATGCAGAATTTCGCCAGCTAAGTCGTACACTATATTGCGACGAGTAAACGGCGACTGTGGTTGCTGAGTTTGCTCCTGGCCATTGACGACATTACCAGCCATATCGTGATCCATTATCCTGCGACAATCAAACGGTGGCGGTCATTGCTGAGGTTGCTGCGGCGCATGTAGATGTTATTGCACCGCATATCGAGGTTGCTGCATAATTTGCGGAGGTCGTGCTGGTACAAGAACACCATTGAGAAGTGCCCATGACCGAAGTTGAAGTTGTACACGTTTTGTGGCGGGGCGTGAGAGTTTGAATCCGAAGGTTGCTGCTGTTGTGGTTGCTGCTAGCCGCGAGGCAGATTGCCCTGGGGCGGACATCACTTGTCATCTCGTCGTCGTGACTTGTGTTTGTCTTATGCGGAGTGGGAGGGAAGTGCTCGAAGGTCGAACACCAGAACTGATGAGTCCAAAGCCGCTGGTGCGCTAAACCTGTCAGGGCTTGGCATGAGTTTGCGAGATTCTCTACTGTCATGTCCTATGGGTGGCATTCGAACGTCCCATGATCTCGTTGTGGGTGTTTATGATAGCGATGCATGGACCAGGTTACAACGCCATGTTGTTGCGTAGACCCCAGCGAAAGTTGATAGCTGAGGGTCAGAAAGACAAAGCCATGCAGCAGACAGCCAACGACTTTGAGTGGAGGGTGCACCCGTCGGGCGTGGTCCGATGAACTCTTGGCGGAGTCCAGCCATTCCAGATCTTCACACATGGCCCAGCAAGGTTGGTGGCGTAGGCCGCACGTCAAACCACCGTGTCTACAACGAAGATACCGCAGATTCCTTCTATCTCGACATTCTCCTTCAATAAAGTGCTTCCGGTATTTTTTATCAATTCCACGACAGGTCCACGGTTTCGCCAGGCTCAAAGACCTTCGTGCAGCGCTGAGGTCTCGATCGCATAACCAGCGCATCTATCTTCATTCCTCTATGCAGTATTATGCCGCTTCATCTCGTGGCCGTTCTCCTGATCCTCATCTGCGCCGGCAGTACCTACAGCTCGTCTTCGTCTGTGCAAGCCTGACGGTAACGCACGTTATGTGACCCTCGAATCTCGAACGTTGCGCGCTTGATTAGCGCTCGCGTTCACTTGGTTAGTGGCGCTCATGGTGGTCGGAGTAATGTTGTGGCTGGCGAACGCTATGTGGTGGGACACGCAAGAGGCTCAGCAGACCGGGTTGCGAGTGATGAGTCAGAGCCCAGGAGTATGGTTGGGTGGTTCTCGAGGACTTGATCATTTCCCACGACCAAGACCATGCTAGTCTCATTCCGTACGCCATGCTGAACGCTTCAAATCTCCAGTCTTCATGCCGTTGTAACCGCTGTGAAGCTATATCCAGTTCGCAAAAGCCGCAAGTCCGTCTTTGGGTGGGCACGAATCCGGATTTTGAATGCCTGCAGGAATGCCTAAGCGTGCGAATTCTCGACTTGTGGTGTCCCATCCATCTCCACGTCTGTCGCACCACGATCGGCATGTCCGTTCTCACCTACATGATGATGACGTTAGCCAGTTGGCGCTTTAAGAATCTTTTGTCAAAGGCTGACAGGTGCATATTACGCCAGCGATGCATCCTGAGCTCTTGCACTACGTACCTCCGGCCAGTATCTTCGTCTTGACACGCTCGTCAACTTCACCTCCTGGTGTCCAGCTGACAATTTCACCCTCTTCATTGACAAACTCCCATCGATATCGAGAGAGGTAGTGCGGGATCGCACTGAGCTGTGGTCCATAGCGTTGGCTGTTATCATACAGCTCAAACAGCGGCACAGCAAGAAGCTTCATGTTCTTCGGCACGCTCAGCACTTTCGATTTGGGCAGCTGAATGAAGTAGAGTTTCTTGCATTCTTTCGGTCGCGTAACGTGTGGTGGCAGGAAAGGATACATGAAAGTCTCGAAGTTGGGTCGGTACCATTGTGCGAGGGTGTCGTAGACGTCCCAGTCGTGGTCGTCCTTCTCGGCGAGAGATCCGGTAGGCGCAAGTCGTTCATTTAGGCGCGTCTTGAAACCTTCGATCTCGTCGACGTTGTGCGGAATGTAGTCGCCGGGCAGCTTGAAGAAGGCATTGGCAATCTGAAGCATCAGAACATGCGGGTGGTTGTGTTCGTGGCATACGAGGATCGCCTCGCACGATCGTCTCATGCCATATTTCTCGTAGTAATCCTCCAAGCGCTTGAGCCTATCTTTCACAGATGCATCCTCCTCTGGCTGTGTTTCTTTGGTGCCAAAAGTGTAGTTGCTGAGCGGATACAGCCTGACCGTTGCTGTCTGACGCGCTTGAAATGGTAGAATTTCTTTTGCGGGGATCGAGGAAAGATTCTTTGTTGGCGGGACCGTCGACATGATGCTGGTTCAGCGTGATGGCATAGTGTTATTGACAGAAGTTGCGATGGAGTGGAGAGTGCGGTACAGCACAGTACCTGGACCTGGAGGAGCTACAACGCTAAGGTCCTATCGGGAAGGACGTTCCTGCCAAGATCGATATCGACCAGGGTATCTGTTCGGTAGCGACTATCTCGTGGTCGCGTGCTATCTTGTCCATGTCGCGACATCTTCCTTTCTCACACGCAACACTTCTTCAATAACATCCATTACCGATCCTGAAAGAGATACACGGTCGAGCATGTGCCGGTAAGCCATCCTCCTCCGCAAACACATGCAATCGACTTTTGGCACAACCCTGCCACAGCTTATCATGCTGTGCCGCTCTTGCAACACCACGGCTGACTCTGTACAACAGCTGGTTCGCCTACGTATCCGCTACCGAGCCTTGTCTTCTCGAGGACGTCCTTATTAACCCCAAGCACTCCCTTGTCAAGCAGGTTTCGGATCACTACCTACCAAAACTCTTACCTCATGGCGCCGATGAGGACTCCGAGAACGATGTCAGAGCACGCAACATTGTCATGAAGTCAGCACCCACACGACACCACTCATCACATAAGATCTGTACTGACCTGTCCAGCTTCGATGGTCTCGGCATGGCGTGGTACACCTCATCCAATGCCGATTTTGAGCTGGGTAAGACTGGTCAAAGTGCCGACGGTCTACAGAAAGAAGTAACCTCCCTCCTCGAACAAGAGTCATGGCAAGTCGTCCCTGCTCACGCGAAGCAGGGTCTTCGTCCAGCTCTTTACAAGACAATCCAGCCTCCGCGAAACGACAGCAACTTTCTGTCGATATGTGCCAATTCAGAGTCCAAAGTCCTCTTCGCCCATATTCGAGCATCTTCCGGGACCGCAATCACTAATATCAACAACCACCCTTTCGTCTTCGGCAGACATACCTTCATGCACAACGGGTCTGCAAGCGACTTCCAAGCCATCAAGCGAGACGTCGTCAACGAGCTGTCTCCAGCTGCTTATGATCGAGTGCTTGGTGGCACAGACTCAGAGTATGTCCTTCGAGGTTACAACGATCCGTGACTGACAATCCCGCAGACACATCGCTGGCCTCTACATGACCTACCTTACCAACCACGGCCCAGCCTCCGACTTCGAGAACGAGTATACACTTGAAGAAATGGCCTCCGCACTGCACCGCGCCGTGGCCACAGTCATGGCCATCCAAATCAAGCACTTTGGCGATGACAAGAAACCCAACTCCCTCAATCTCTGCGCCACAGACGGGATCAAACTCATCGCATACCGGTTCCGGAACCATCGCACCTCCCAGCCGCCTTCGCTGTACTACTCTACCAAAGCGGGTATGACGCTCAACCGCAAGTATCCCGACCATGCGAGTGGCATCGACATCCCGGATCGATGGATCGGCATTCCTGAGGAGAAACATGGTAGCCACGTGATTGTTGCCTCGGAGCCCAGTACGTACAAGGAGGAGGATTGGGAGGTGATTGGGAAGAACCAGTTCCTTGTCTATGCAAATGATGGGACTTTCAAGGTAGAGGATTGTCCTTATGCTGACGAATGGAACGCTGTCGATCCGCCTCCGCCGCCGCCGGGCATGATTGCACCCTAAGTTGCATGGTAGTTGAGCTTGAAATAAGGATGAGCTTGAAGGAAGGATCATACCCTGGGGCGAGGTCATGATTATACGAGTTTTCTTTAGTGTTTAGTTCAATGTTCATATTGAGTGAATGTTTCCGAAGCTATGCTCATTATCGTGTCAACGGCTTGTAGCGTGGGACGACTCCCCAGGAGCTGTTGTCTCCAATATCGGATGTCAAGGCGGGTAACACGAAAGCGCAGAAGATACGCTAAGTCATGCACCATCATCAATTGCGTTGGCTACGAAATGAACGGAACACTTCACTTCGTGCATGTCTTGATGAATGGCGCTTGGAGTATATGATTCTTTCAAGGCTCTTGAAGTCCTACTAGAATCGATTGTAAGCGTTTGCTTGCATGACTGCACGTTATCATGCTTGCTTCTCGGCAAACCCTGGCGTTTCCGGGACATCTGCACCGGCGACTGTAGTATCGCTACTTGGTGGTGTGGCCTCGGCGAGTTTCTCTTTGACGTCATCCAGCACATTGTAGGCGGGTTTGTTCTTCTTCGGCTGACCAGGACCTTCTGATCGAAACTGGTAGCCTCGTACTCTGCGTAGATGTTAGTTGTGTTTAGAAGCGGCTCATGAGTGTCTGATGTTCACCTAGGTCCTTGGCCTGTCTTTTCTGGTAGTGCACTTTCGTAGATTCTGCTAAATGTGCGCGTGTCCTCCTCGAAGGTGGAGTTGCCAATGCTCTCACGGATGCCGGCGAAGAACAGGTCTATGATGTGGTGATTGTGGATCTGAAGTAGAACCCAGCCGAGCATCTCCTTTGCCATCAAGAGATGCTGAACGTAAGCCCTGTGGTGGTTTGTACATGCATAGCATTGACAGCCTTTGGACAGTGGCGATAGGGCTGTAGCATGTGCGGCCGACCACATGTCGATTCCCAGAGGGTACGGAGTCGAGGCATCTTGTATTCCATCATCTCCTGATGGAAACTGGAAGTCGAGCGCTATGCCAGCGTCCGTGACTGCGCCGATGAAGGGGACCACGAATATGTCCAGGCCCAATGCTACCTGTCTGAGTATCTCGTGCGGAGTGCTAGGCTCTATGAGATTAAGTCGTGGCAGATGTGCCAACGAGTTTGGTAGATCCTCTATAGAAGCCAGATCGAACACTGCGAGTCCAGAGATGTCGTGGGAGAGGTGGCCTTCAAGCTGATCGATGTAGAACTGTTGCTTGGCGCATGAGACCGGCAAAAGGGACGCAAACAGCTTCGCTTGATCCCGAGCCTCGAGTTCCTTCCTGAGAGCGATGTGGTCTGATAGCCACTGTACGACACGATCCGTCGCTTTCACGACTCTCTTATTGCTGAGCACTCGTCCGTATGGTATGTCGCCCAGCGTCACCACAATGTCTGCCTTTAGCCCCTCAACGGCATCAGCAATGTCGTCTGCTGCGATGGTTCTGAACCCTACGGAAGTGCCTAGTGCAACTGTGGTATCTGTATTCGGATTCGAGACTGGAGCTTGAACGGGCGGACATCGTCTTGCTCCTAGCACCAGTAACGTATCGTCCGGCAAAGCGATGAACCTACGAAGCGGCGACGAGCTGTTGGGAGGGCGGAACTTGACTAATGGAGGTGTATCTCGAGGGGCTTTCTCCCAGACTACGTACGCACTGTGAGCTTGGCGTCAGCAAAGGTGATGCTCGGAGCAGGATTCCACGTACAGTCCTCCAGTGGAACATAGACACCGCTGATTTCCGTATCTAGTCGGAAAGTATCCGGGGTGACGTGTGGCACAACACCACGTGAGGTGTTGCCGAGATAGTGAGGTGTGTCCAACACTCGTCTGCCGGGTATTGCAAGTCGCCCTAGGCGAGGTGCAACAATGCGGTGGCTTGTAGACTTGATGATGCAAAACATCTCGTCTGGGAGCTGATCAAGCTTTTCATGTGCATGATCGTTCATGCCTCCGTTTGCATGGCCGTTCATCTCGATCGCAAGGGGATGTTTGTAGGTTGCCTTCCTGATGTGCTGCAGTCCTTGGTCGAAATCTTGGTGCGAATCTCGTCCGGAAGCTTGACGCGCCTGGACGCGTCGACCCTTCCTTTTCCGTCCTTTCTAAAACATTGCTTTACTCTATATACGTTGTGTTGTAGAGCCTTGCACGGCACAGACCCTAATACCCGAGTCGAAACCATGGCAGACGCCGCACAAGGCCCATCTGGAGCTGCGAAGAGAGGCTGTCTGATTGTCGTTGAAGGTCTGGACAAATCTGGCAAGAGCACCCAATGCCAAAAGCTTCACGAGTTTCTGATCTCACACCATGGTACTGCGCAGGCTCTTCGCTTCCCTGACAGGACCACAGCGATTGGAGAGCAAATCGACCGCTATCTCCAAAAGAAGGTTCATCTCGAAGATCATGCAGTTCACCTCTTATTCTCTGCAAATCGATGGGAAAAGGCCGAGCAGATCAAAGACTGGATCACCCAAGGAGTGCACGTGGTCATCGACAGATACTATTACAGCGGTTGTGTCTATTCTGCAGCAAAGGAAGTGCCAGGCATGAGCTTAGAGTGGTGTCGCCACATGGAAGTCGGCCTGCCAAGACCTGACATATGCTTCCTGCTCAATATCTCCGCAGCAGAAGCAGCGAAACGAGGCGCCGGATACGGTGATGAAAAGTACGAGGTTCCGGAGCTGCAGAACAAGGTACGCGATCTATTCTTTCAGATGAAGCAACAACAGGATGAGGGAGACGATATCATTGTTTTGGACGCTGGTAATACTATGGAGAGCGTGCAACGAGAGATGCAGAATTTTATCAGCAGCAAGCTCGCAGACGGTGCTCTGGATAAGCCGCTGAGATCTGTTGTGTCTTGGTGAATGGACGTGACTTGCTGGAACACGAGCAGACCATCGGCACAACGAGTATGACAGCAATTCAAACATCTTACGGGCTGTCGAACAACGGCGGACGACCCCGATCAAATATTTCGTCGTCTACGGTACTGGCTAAAACGCTGCACGATTCGAAACTGCCTGAGGAGAATGGAACATCACACAACAAGAGGAGATGGCAGCCTCCCATCCCTCAAAGTATCGACTATGCCTTCGTCCCCACAGCTTCGACCTGCCCGTGGGAGATAGCCTTTCAGAGTTCATGCATAGCGATTTCTCCTGTTGTCCGTGCAGGGCTTTGTTACGGCATGTGCCACATGCCGTGCAGCGCGATTCCAAGTGCAACGATGTCTGTGCACGTGATTGAGATTTATGACTTCAAAGCATGCGAGCTTGAGATGCCTTATCATGCGAGACACTGAACGCGACACTGGTTCTGGGTCGAGCCAGAATGTCATGGTTGACTCGACTTGTGAGACGCGAGACCAGATGGTGTTCCGAATGCTTTTTTTCAGAATTTGGGTCGGACGGTTGTTCGCTGCGTTAGCACGAAGTCGTTTGGATTTGGGGAGTTGCGCTTCGACATCCTTGCGCTGGTGATGGTAGCTTCGACTATGGAAGCACTTTCGTACTCGGCCGAACCAAGGGAGAGCAGTATATATTTCTTCCATGCTCGTTTATGATGCGTTGCTGGCGGGAAAAGACATGACACATCTGCTCAAGATTCTTTATCCATAGAATATCTGCGCGACCACAACCGGACTCCCTAAATACCACTTCACGGTGCTGAGACAACCAAAGACCTCGCCGTTCGCAACTCAGTCAGCAGCTTTCACCAACTGGAGATGCGCCACGAAAAGTGAGGCGAGACGGTTGCCATAACATCCCGGCTTGCTTGTCATGTATCCAACGCGGAAGACGGGCCCAGTGTTGGACTGCGAACTTGTCTGGTGTGCTTGTGCACGATTGCAGTTGTATCGGTGGTCTATAATTGGCAAATATCGACAACGTATAAGCCAGTACATGCTGAGGTGT
The DNA here is from genome assembly GCA_000504385.2 of Exutisphaerella laricina CBS 326.52. NCBI lineage: Eukaryota > Fungi > Ascomycota > Dothideomycetes > Mycosphaerellales > Mycosphaerellaceae > Exutisphaerella > Exutisphaerella laricina. The sequence continues at coordinate 200,515 of KZ106746.1, forward strand.
CTCGTCGAATAGCTTTGCCGGGAGTGATGGAATACGAGAGGTGATGTCGTTCATTGTGGTCCGAAAGTCTTTTATCGGGATATGGCGCGAACAGTCTTCGCCAAAGGAAATTGGACGAGTTCATGCGATACTGTCTGGAGACATCTAGTAATTAACATCTTGTCGTCAGCTCAGTGTTTGCAGACCGTTATGAACAGAAGTCACAATATTCTACGAGCCAGGTCAGCATCATCTTCTCCTGCGTGCACGCCATCAATCGCTCATACCTCTCATGATGCTTCTTTTAGGCTCATATCAATCTGAAGCGGCATCGGTGGTTGATAGGCTGTATGGTACGAACACCGCAGCGAAGTCGTAAGCTGGTATGTGTTGTGTAATCTCATCGAAGAGCTCAGGCGGCAGTGACTGGAAACGACGCGTGAGTTCGTCGGCAATCGTGTTGTCCATTCCAATTTCACGATTTGTTGTTGGTGATTTGTTTAGGGCTTGTTTCGAGGTCTTGGTTTCGGTGGAAAGATGATCGCTTTTACATGCAGACTTGCGGCGATGGTCACTAAACAAATCCTTGTCAGTAGGTAGCTCAGCATTTGCACGAGGATAGCGGCTGGGCACTCAGTGTGATGTGGTCAGAAGACGCACAGCGCGTTGGTGAAGACACGACATCATGTATCATCTATGTCGCCTGCAGGGCTGTCGTGGTAAACGTCTTGATCATTCATCGTATTTACCGTATCTCATAGTTTTTCGCCACCGCTATGCCGCTCAAAGCAATCATAATGCATTCCTATCTCTGGACACCAATGAAGATGGACCTCTTCACCGCCATCCGATAGTCGTAGTTCTAGTTTTCATTGAATAGCCTGGCAGTGACATCGCCGATGTACTCCTCCTCAAGCTCGTAATCCTCGCCGCCTGCGGTGGGTGTTAGCAATGTTTCACCAAAGGTTGAATGCTACATCAGACGATCGGATATCGCATCGAGGTAGCGTGGTAACGCGCTTCCTCCACGCCAAACCCGACTGTCCAAGACCCGGGATGTGTTGTAGTTACCATTCTTGTCAATCCCTACCGACTCGAAAGCAGTCACGACCTGCTCCACCCCAAAGCCCATCTGCACAAACTGATCGATCATGTTCTTGTGGTAGCCTCTGTATGCCTCTCTTTGCCGTTGTGCCTCTCTCCTCTTCTTCTCCTTGTCGTCGAGCTTTCTCTGACTCGCACTTTCCGCTTCCTGACTTTCACCCGAACCACCTGCGCCGCTCTTTCCGCTGCCCGGAGGCGGTTTGGGCGCACTTGCATACTTTACCGCCCATTCCCTCGCCACGTGCTTGAACTCCTCCGGTCTTGTGAGCAGCATGCTAGCGACTTCGGCGTCTTGTGGGTCTTTTGGCTCCGGCGAGTTGAGCAAGCTCTGTAGGCTAATGAGAGCAGATTTCAGAGTCAAGACGGGGCTCCAGGCGTCTTTCAACGTGTCGAGACAGATAGCACCAGTCTGTGAAGAGATGTTCGGATGCCATATCCTGGTAATGAAGCGCATTTCCGGAGGCTTGAAGGGATATTCGCCAGTTATTCTTATGTCGATCTCGTACGCGCCATTCTCGTAAGGTGTGTCTGGAGGGCCCTTGAAATAGCCTCGAAGGTGTGTGAAGTCGGTGATTTCGGAGGATCCATCCGAGGCAGTAATTGTAATGCCGCTGTGTGTATCCTTCAAGATATCTTGGATCTCCTTCTGAAGCCGTCGGGTACGATTGGCACCCATGATCGATTGGTGTTGCTGTTGCGAAGAAGAGCCTCGTGCAGGCAAACTCAAGTGACCAAGGTCACGAGGGGCGACTCGTGAGGCTGCAGAGGGCTAAGTAGTGAAGGCGGGACGGGTCCGGCTATTGAAGGCTGCGGTGGTCGTGTTGAAGAGGTCTCAAGATTGTATCGTAACTTCCAAGGGGCCTAGTCGGAGTGCAGGACTCCTTCCTCAACAATGTCTAGACTGGACAGCATGACATCCAGTGTACGTGTCATTTGTCTCGAGAATGTCGCAAGTGAACGACTGACATCGAGGTCTGATGCTTTGACTGCCTTAGTAATCCACTAGCGTCGGAGGTTTGAGGCAGCTGTCGCCGCGCGTGTTCAGTAGCATCATCGCAACATACATCCCGACTCCTACCATCATTGCCAAACGAAAACCACATTCAAAGCATACCTTCTTCCCCTTCGCGTCATCTCGTCCACAGACCAACGGATCTCGATACACATTAGATTGAGGACGATATCGTGAGATGGTAAGCACAACGGGCACGCGCCTCTCCATCACCACCACTAACAGCTATCACTATAGGGTCAGAACCAGTCCGGCCTCGGAGGCGGTCCTCCCGGCGGCCCAGGCGACGACAAGAAGAAGAGTGGTGACAAGAAAGACAAGCCCAAATACGAGCCACCGCCACAGCCTACCACCCGCATCGGCCGCAAGAAGAAGAAGCAGTCAGGCCCAAACGCCGCCGCGAAGCTCCCGACCGTCTATCCCACAGCGCGATGCAAGCTGCGATATCTACGGATGCAGAGAGTCCACGACCATCTCCTGCTGGAAGAGGAGTTTGTTGAGAATCAGGAGCGATTAAGGAAGGCGAAGGCAAACATCCAGGCACAACCACAGTCATCGGGCGGCGACAGCGACGCACTCGACCGAAATGCAGACGAGCGGAGTCGAGTAGATGATATGCGTGGCTCACCCATGGGTGTCGGCAATCTCGAGGAGCTCATCGATGACGACCACGCCATTGTCTCTTCTGCCACCGGTCCCGAGTACTACGTTTCCATCATGTCTTTCGTCGACAAGGACCTTCTCGAGCCAGGCGCTTCCATCCTGTTACATCACAAGAGTGTCTCAGTGGTTGGTGTGTTGACAGACGATGCCGACCCTGCTGTTTCAGTGATGAAGCTGGACAAGGCGCCCACGGAGAGCTACGCGGACATCGGAGGTCTCGAAACACAGATACAAGAAGTGCGTGAAGCCGTGGAGTTGCCACTGCTACATCCCGAGTTATACGAAGAGATGGGCATCAAGCCGCCGAAGGGTGTCATTTTGTACGGTGCACCAGGGACAGGAAAGACACTGCTCGCAAAGGCTGTTGCCAATCAGACCTCTGCCACCTTCTTACGAATCGTCGGTTCCGAACTCATCCAGAAATACCTCGGAGACGGTCCTCGTCTCGTTCGACAACTCTTCCAAACCGCCGCCGAGAACGCACCTGCCATCGTCTTCATCGACGAAATCGATGCTATTGGTACGAAGAGATACGAGAGCACAAGTGGTGGTGAGCGTGAGATTCAGCGAACGATGTTGGAACTTCTCAACCAGCTTGATGGATTCGATGATCGTGGTGACGTAAAGGTCATCATGGCCACGAACAAGATCGAGACGCTCGACCCTGCGCTCATCCGACCTGGTCGTATCGACCGAAAAATCCTGTTCGAGAATCCAGACCAAAACACAAAGAAGAAGATTTTTACCCTACACACGAGCAAGATGAGCCTAAACGAGGACGTCGACCTGGACGAGTTTATCAACCAAAAGGACGATCTTTCCGGTGCGGACATTCGAGCCATTTGCTCGGAAGCTGGTCTGCTGGCGCTGAGAGAGCGGAGAATGAGGGTTAACATGACCGACTTCCGTGCTGCAAGGGAGAGTGTGCTGAAGACGAAGACAGAGGGTGAGCCGGAGGGGCTGTATTTGTAGAGCGCATGACTTGACGGTGCTTGCTGAGGTCCAATTTGTTTCGGCGAGCGGTGTATTAACAGATAGCGAACGAGCATGCGCGTAGCGAGCTTGCTGCTAATAGACTGTTCAATCACGAAGCCAGTCTGGCAATCTGATGGCGAATCGTGTAAGCACAAATGTAGCTGCTCGCCGACAAAGTCAGCTACATGCAGAGCTGAAGGTCCTTTCTCACTTCACTTACAGTTTGCATACTCTTATTATACGGACCATCACGGATTGCGCTGCCGGCTCAGTCTTGGGCATTCCCGCGAGGTCGCTCGAGTGACGATTCGGGCAATGAAGGTGTTACAAAAGGATGGCCAGAGCTGGAGGGCTGCATTAGCGCATGTAAAGAGTCAGCAGTTTGCGCGACCAAGATGTCTTGCTCGCAGTTCGCGCCACAGCTATGTATGGTGTTGTCTCTCTGCTCGAGGCCGTCCCGGGGAAAGGATCTCGATACCGCGAACGATCAGGCACAATCACCACAAGTCGGTGGTGTTCCAGGAGAATCTGCGGAAACGTTGTATGAAGCCAGTGGCGACCTTAACGAAAGCTGGCCAGAGGAACTTTTCCATTGCGTGCCGCAGCACGGAAACCATCCAGGAACGTACTCGGCACGTCATTGATATGGCCGAGAACCATGTCTCGAGGACGATTTCCATACAAGAATCACGACGAAATGTAAAGGCGATGCGAGACAAGTGCAAAGACCGGTGTACACTGTTTCTTCCGCTCAACCTGGTGACAAGATTACTCAGCATGAGACAGAGCCACGCAAAGATAACCGTGCTCGGTCATGGTGGCAAGGTATGCTGTACTGTCCAGCGATAGAATTCAGCGAAGGAGGCAATTACGCTATTGAATGCATTGACCGCAGTCGCTGCACAAACGACATCGAACGGCCGTGCTTGAAGAACGACTAGCAACTGTCAGCACAATACATGTAGTGAAAACGGCAGTTTCGCCAGACTCCTTGAACGACCAGTGACGACGACCTCTGATGTATTTGCCTAACGCCACTGCAGGGCAAAAATGATGAAACGACGGGGAACTCCCCGAGCGAGCACAATCATGACAATACATCGTCACCAGGCCCGGATGAAAACGCCAACAAGGGTCAGCACGCGAAGTACCGAGAGCAATGGACTGCTTGCTGGCGATTCTACCAGGGCAACGTGTACGTACACCCAAACACATTGCGGCCCCTATCTGATGGTCTGTGCTACTTCTATCGACTACCACGCGTACGTCTACTGGAGGCCGGAAGGCTTAGTGTCCAGCTTAGACCTGCATCCAGGATCCAGAGCTTCTAGACGCCTTCGAGCAGCGCGGCTATCACTCTCACAATGCTAACATCGTTCTGTTTGGCAGGAGCTACGCGACGAAGTCCACCGCCATGGATTCGCTGGCAGCAAGATATCTCTCGTAACAACCAACCAGCACTTCGTAAGCACAGCAGACAGGTTTTGTACGGAAGCAGCTCGTGCTGATGCTTACACACAGACTCCGCTTATACAATCGCGCAGTATGCAAGCAGTGGTTCTACGGGGCCAAGCCTGTGTTCTTTCACGATACAATGCACTGTCGCCGGCTCGCTGGAGCCGCTGCAGTACGCCGCAGCTTCAACTGTTTACCAGAACAACAATAAGCGCATAGCGCTAGCAACACCTTGCTGCGATACGGATTGCCAGTGACTATCCCTGTCACTACGATCTCGGACTCCAGAAGGGATTGCGTGGCATGGCAGATACACTGAGCATATTCTCCAAGCTCAAGACTGTCACATTCTGCACGCCGATGGGCTGGGTTTGCTACGTACACTACAGATCGGAACAACGTACCGTGCTGCTGCTCCATGGCTTCAAGACCTGTGCCCAGTTTGCTCATATTCAAGGTCTTTGCTGATATCGTTGCAATTGACAGGTTCGTCTTGAAAGATGCGCGTCATCTTCGCGGTACCGAGCTTCACTTCGATAGAACTACTGTAGTTCTATCCCCATGCCAAGGAGCTTGACGAATACACCTCAAGCCGGTCGTTAACTAAGTTAGCAGCTTAGACGTTGAGCTGCACCTCACCCCCCCGAAAGCAAGACCTCCTTTCCATGGACATGCGCCAACGTCGAGTTAATAATGGCGTATGGCTACACGGGGTCCTTCGCTTGAAGAAAAAGAAAAAGGCAGACTTAGTCAACACGGAAAGTGTGTGCATCGTTGATCGGCGCAACCAAGTACGTATAAGGCATACATAATAGGAACTCTTCAGCTCGCAGCAATGTCAGGAATAGAAAGTCATTAGCACGTAGCATAAATTAGGTAGAGGACACTACTTATTTAATTTCACACAATCTGCAGCCACTTCCGCATGTCTCGGTGCTACGTCCCGTTCCGAGACACGAATCCGGCACCAAACATTGGTCGGAGCATGCGCCAGGCTAATGGATGTACTGAAAGTCGTGGTTGAGACATGAACAGCGTAACCGTACCGACGTGAGACACGCAATGGCGCCAGGTGTTGGAGGATGTGGTGGATGTTTGGGGGGGGGGGCGCAAACTAATGCTATATAGTACAATGCTATCTTTGGAAACCCCCAACGCCGCGCTGTGCTGTACGCGACTCTCCAAAGAAGAATATAAGTGTCCATGCTCGCTGATCAAGCTCCCTGCTCGTGGTGCGATCAGCCTCCGCCATGGGAGGCCTCGCCTGCAGCCGCGACGCTCTCGTCGACCATGGACGTGTCCCCGCCATTGACAGGCTCCTCGTCCTCATCCTCATCGTCATCGTCATCTTCCAGTACGCGCGCGGCCTTGCCTCGACGTGGGCGCGCGACAGCTTCCTCGTCGTCGACGATGTCGCTGGTGGCAGCGGGAGTCTCAGCAGCAGCAGGAGTAGTCTCTCCCAGTTCTGATCGTTGAGTAGCAGCTTGTAGACCTCCGTTGTCGTCTTCATCGGAGTCTTCGACGGTTTCGGCACTTTTGTACTTCGAGCTCTTGACAGCAGTACCCTTGCGCTCAAGCCGTCTCTTCTTCTTTTGTCGCGGAGCTTCGCCATCACTAGCAGGCGTGCTCGCTGCCCTGGAACGGGGACGACTTTTGCTCTTCTTGGGCCGCTCGTCGCCGGTAACGCCATCGGCTTCCGTGTCACTGTCCTCGGTCTTCTTTTTACGCTTTTGTCGCTTCTCCTTAGGTTTCTTCTCGCGCTTCCGACGTTCACCTGTCTCCTCATCTGTGGTGTACTGTGCCTCCTCGGCAGCTTTCTCTGATTCGAGGCGCTTTTGGATGAGCTCATCGTCCTCTTGTTGCATGCGTCTGCGCTCTTCCTCGATCTTGCGCTTTTGCTCTTCGGCCTTCTCGAGAACAGCACGCTTTTCTTCTTCACGCCTGCGAATCTCTTCCTCGCGACGCTTGCGAGCTTCGTCCAGACGAGAAGCATTCTTGCGCTCGTAGTCCGCCTGTCTCTCGATGGCGGAAGCAAGCTGACGCTTCATGGTGTTGCGACCCATGTTCGCACGTTGCTCGATGTCGCCTCTCGGGAAGGGCGGGTTCGGGCTCTTTGCAATCTCGATAAACGACTCGATAGCAGTATCAAGGTCTTTGCTGGACTTCTCCACGTCCTCGAGAGTCTTGTTCGCCTCTGGCTGCGAGATCATCTGCTGCGCGATCTGAATCTGCACGAATGCCACGTTAAACTTGAAGTTGGTGTTCTCAGGCGCCTGCAACAGCGCTTGTTGCGACAATTCCAGGCTCATCTTGTAGTGATCAAGGTTACGTTCTGTTCGTCCACGGAGCAACCATGCGCGACCGAGGCATGCCATGGTCTGCGGATCCTTCTCGCGCGATTTTTGCAATGCAAGTTCATAGTTTTCGATAGACCGGCTGAACTGCTTGAGCTCGCAAAAGACGTGGCCAAGGTTGACATGGACGGAGGCGTCCTTGACACTTTCGCGAACCTTTGAGAAGATCTGGATCGCCGTGCTAGTGTCTTTCTTGTCCTCAGCCATTGCTATACCCATGCCTTGTGCGGCGAAAGCATTTTTCGGGTCGAGGGTCAGCACTTTGTCGAAGAACTCCACGGCTCGCATGTAGGTCTTGGTACGGCGGTCTTTATGCTGGTCGGTATCTCGAGGCATTTCTCGCGCGACAGCCAGATGCAGATTGCCCATTCCAGTAAGTGAGTAAATGTCGTGCTTGTCGTAAGTCATGAGTGTGTGCTTGTAGTGTCGTTGTTCCTGGTCTTCCGATAGCTGGAGTGTTCGCTTCTTGTGCTTGTTGATGTACCAGCCGTATAGGGCCCTGCTCTCGAGATTGCCAGGGTTCGAGTCGAGGAGCTGCTTTACGGTCTCGGCCGCCTTCGCGGGATGCGCTCGTAGTGAAAGGTATGCTATGCGAGTGTTGGCATCCGTATAGTCGGGATGCCGGCTGAGCAGACCTTCGTACACCTTCTGTGCCTCTGCATCGACGCCCTCTGCCTCGTATGTTCGCGCTAGGTTGTAGCTGACAGTTGTGACCAATGCGTCAGTATCGACTGTTTCGTCTCTGTGCTGTATTGACACACTGGAGTTCAGTGCAGACTGAAAGTACTGTCTTGCTAGTGGGAACTTCTCCGCCTGGAAATAGAAGCAGGCGATGTTGTTCAACAGTTGTGGGCTCAGCATATTGCGCTTTGCGTCTCTGATGGAATCCTCGTCTTCGAGCTCTTCCGGGAGGTCGTCTTCGTCCATCTCTTCGATCTCCATTTGCTCCACCTGTTGTAGGCAAGCCAGAGCCTTCTCGGATTGATCTGCCTCGTACAGCCGAGCGAGGTTGAGCAACACGCTTGAATCTGGCGAGATTTTTCTCTTAGAATCTTTCCAAGCAACGCGAACTTGCTCCAAAAGGCCGATGGCCTTTTTACGAGCATCGCTCTTGTCTTCCTTCGCACCTGTGGCTTGCACCGCGAAGACGTCCTCAGCATGCAGTATGCCCAGCAAAGTCATGGCTTCTACACTCTTATTTGTGGTGATGATCTTCTCGAGCCTGAACTTCGCGCCATCGTAGTCCTGCATCAAAATCCGCAGCTGCGCACTGCCAAACTTTGCTGGCAGATACCCACGCTCATCTCCACCTCTTGCCTGATCAGCTTTACCGTAGAAGTCCTGAGCCTTTGTCAGATCGCCCTCGTAATGCTCCTTCCGAGCCAGCAGATACCAGCCATCACTTGCGATCGCGTTCAAATCCGTCTGCTCGATAGCACGCCTGGCCAATCGCTCAGCGTTGGTCCATGCTTTTCGAAGGAGGAAGTAGGTGCCGAAGGTCGAGCATGTAAGTGCGTGATAGTTGTCGGTCTTGAAAGCAGTTTGCGTATAGGTGGTCATGGCTTTGGCGTAGAGGTTCGCAAAGTTGGGGTCGCTCGTGTTGAAGTTATTGCTCTCATCCAGGTAGTACAGCCCAAGCAGGATGTTGGCAATCTTTGACTCTGAGTTGAGCTCTAGTGCTCGCTCCCACGCCTCTTTTGCATTCTCCTTGTGCCCAAGCTGCCACAAACAGCACCCAATGCCGACGCGCGGATCCGGATCAATCATGGCAGGTGCTCGCTCAAGAACTTGCTGATAGAGTAAATATGCATCTGCGTACTTGCCCAGTGAGAACTGCGCTTTTGCTTTGCCCAGAACTGCCATCAAATTCTTCGCGCTGGAGGCCTTGTATGCATCGTCGAAGTTGCGTGAGGCCTGCTTCAGTGTCTCTGCTCTCTCGCCTTGCGACTGTTGTAACGATGCGCGCAGCAAGTTCAGAGCACCTCGAACCAGTATTAGTGGAGGGTACTGTGGGTTCATCCTCGAGGCATCGTTCAGCGTGCTCGTGGCAGCTTTCAGCCAATGGTCCTTCGTCCGGTCGTCTGCAGGGTTTCGAGCTTGTGTCGGCGTTATACGAGGCGCTTTTCGGCACTTCCACAGGTATAGCCAGCAAAGGCATACCAAGATACTCAAGCGCTCGTCTGATCGGCCTTGTTGTCGCGCATCCAAAGCTCTTTTCAGGATGTCTATCGCCGCATCTGACCTATCCTGTTTGACGTAGGCGAGCGCGATGGTGATCCAGTAGTTGCGCGCAGCATTTTCGCTCTCCAGCAAATCGCAAAGCTCCGAGGGATCTTCTGGCGTGTCTTCCAAGTTCAAGTCCACCACCTCACCTTCAGTACCAACCGGAATGTCGATGACGTCCGGTACGTCAGCAAAGCGCTGAAAGCCTGGGGTCTCAGCGTGCCCATTGATGCCGTTTGTGTGGCCGTTCGTGACGGTTGCCATGTCGGTTGGTGTACGGGATTGTCGTGTGCGAAAGTGGTGGCTCCTTTCGTCGCGTGAAAACTACTTCATTTGAAGCACGATATCATGTCGCTGATCAAGAAGCTCGAGCCGGCGACGTCGTGGTGACCCTCCTTCCGTGATGTGTTCGCTGATGGCGAGACGGCCTGGGCGAAGTCTGGTTGGATCAACAAAGTCGAGACGCGCGACGGCCATGCATGAGTTCGACGATACAGTAGATACATGTACCCTTGTCGCCGCACGGGCCCACCCGCGCGTCTCCGGTGTAGTTCCCGCAGAGCCTCAACTTGATCATGTCCATGCAAGCTGCAGGAGGAACCGAAGCTCAAGCAGGATCTTGCACGTGACATAGCCATTCTCCCGCTCGTTGGTCTCTGTTGTATCAAGCGCTCCTGACAGAGCTGTCCTGCTCCTTGCCGATGCGACACGGCCGACAGCACCTTCCGCATGACGCGGTGCGCAGCACGTACAATCGCTCCTGCCCAGGATGTCGTGGATGCGCCCGCAGCAGACCAATGGCAACTCGACTTACCTGACCAGCAACTCGGCTTTGAAGCGCTTCCATTTCGACGAAGACGACGAAGCAAGTAGCAGGGGGACGAGCGACGCGGAACGAAGTCGATCGCGACCGGGCGGTCCTGGCGGGTTCCGAACACCGCCGCCGCTGCAAGGCGTGTCGAGGCTAGACAGAGGCCACGCGCACAGGAGAAGCCGCGACCTCGAGGACAGTCAGAGCCGGAGCAGGAGTCGGATTAGCAAGCGCTATGGCGCGCAAGGCGGCGGTCAAGTCGATGGTCAGTACACACGCTCCCGGTCAGCCCCCGTGCCGCGACTTCCTCCCCATCGTGGCATTGTTTACACACCCATCAAAAGAGCAGGCGTCAACCTCATATCGTCTGTCGATGCGCATCGCGCCATCCAGCAGACATGCATGTCCGCGAAGCTGCGGCCACAGGGCCAACGCACCAGAAGCACTCGCTGATCCCATGGACAGACATCCTGCGCTTCATCGAGCAACAATGGTCGTTCATGGCCAGCGACAACTGCATTCCCGTCAAGCTGGCGCTCCAACTGATGGATCCGTCGTCACTGGGCCTTGCCGATCAGTACGCGCAGTTCCAGGAAGCGCACAAGCAGCTGCAGAACGCGCTCAAGGTCATTGTCAATGAGCACCACCAGGGCTTCAACAGCAGTATCGGTACTTTTCACAAGATACAAGCGGCGATCCACGCGTCACAGCTGCGCGTGCGAGGCTTGCGAGCCGGGCTGCTGCAAGCAAAAAGCAGTCTCGCCAGTGGCAGACCAGAACTCAAGGCGTTTGCGCAGAGCAGCCAGAGCTACGATCAGATGCTGCAGATCCTTGGCACAATCGAGCAGCTTCAGCAAGTGCCGGAAGTGCTCGAAGCGCAGATTTCGGAGAAGCGCTTCCTGGGAGCAGTGGATACGCTGCAGGAAGCGTTGAAGCTGATTCGCAAGCCGGAAATGGAGGAGATTGGTGCCTTGGCTGATCTGCGCGTCTATCTCAGCAACCAGGAACACTCGCTGACGGACATTCTGGTCGAGGAACTGCACAATCACCTGTACTTGAAGAGTCCCTATTGCGAAGAACGATGGAAGTCGCATATGAAGCGCGACACGTTGACCACGGTAGACGAGATGGAGCGAGCGATGCAACACTTTCTGGAGATATACGATGGATCTACAGCCATGCTCGAGGATACGGCACGAAACCCGGAAGCAGACACGTTCTACTACATTCAGCTGCTGGTCGAGTCTCTAAACAAGATGAACAGGCTAGATATTGCAGTCGATGCAATAGAGCACCGCCTTCCGGTCGAGCTATTCACTGTCGTGGAAAGATCACACATGGAGGTAGAGCAACGCCATCCTGCCATATTGCGTAAAGCTGCACGAAGTCAAGCAAAGAAAGGAGGCACGAACGCTGGTCCAGACGGAGAGCAACGCGATACGCTGGATGATCTGCTCAGCACTTTGTACGCCAAGTACGAAGCTATCGCAGAAGGCCACCGTGTGCTACACGATGTCACAGCAGCAATCATCAAGCGGGAGGGCATTGAGGACTCAGCTACTTTAAATCGTAGTTTCCGTGAGCTCTGGAAACTACTACAAAGTGAGATTCGTACACTTCTCCACGACCACCTAGCTTCAAGTGGCGATGTCGGTCACCGCTCCAGAACGGAAAACGATCCAAGTACCAACATATTCCGACCTCAACCACGAGACAGGAATCGCCGGCTGTTCAAAATGTCGAATACAGACAACAAGTCAACAGAGCTCATGACAGAACGAGAGGACCTTGAGTTCATCCTCAAGCAATCGGTACCCGGCCTCGTGGGTAGCAACGCTCAGAACACGAAACAGGACCGCGACACTATCACAGATATGACGGCAACCGGCCATAAACTGCTGGTCGAGCCCAGTGTCTTCAATATGGGCGTCCTGCTAAAGCCTTCGCTCGATTTTTTGACTAGGCTTAAGGATGTTGTGCCTCCACATTCTGGCGTGGTACCGAGCACGTTGACATCATTCCTAGATGACTTCCTTATCAATGTGTTCCATCCGCAGCTCGATGAGACGTTGGTAGACCTTTGCTGTCGGACCATGAACGAGCTCGACGCCTTCCAAACTGATCCGAAGTGGCAGATCCATGCGCAAAAGCCTATCTTCAAGGGCACTGCCCGGTTCTACGAGCTGATAGAGGCGTTCTGCGTCATGCTTGACAGTTTGCCACACGATCAGAGCTTCAGTCAGCTCGTCATTACGCAGATGCGGACATACTACGATAGATGCTATCAGTGGTCAAAGAACCTGCTGCAAAGAACGCAATTGGCAGAAGGTACCACGAAGTTGAGGCTAGCAGCACATTTGGCTACTGCTGGCAACATCAACGAAGTAGTCATCGATCTCACCAAGGCGAGTGAGAGCGATTCAGAGGTGCTCGCATGTAAACAGACAGCTCTGCTCCTGCAGGCAATCAAAACTTCCACGCTGGACGAAGCCGATCTGATCAATGATCGCAAAGCGCTCGCGGCGCTGTGTACGCTGCATGTAAGCATGAAATGGCTCTCTTCGAGATGTCAGCAGCTACGCTACATTTCACCTCGTGCAGTGGACACATCCAGCATGCAGTCGCACGACCGACGAAGATGGACGCTCAATTCGAGCATGCACACAGTCCCGAACGGACCATATTTACCCCTTGATCAGCCCACTGCCGCAGGATTTGATGCAGTAATTGTGTCCTTCACCGAGCTCTCATCACTCATCGTTCGCACTCTCCACATCGACCTCCGACTTCACCTGCTGCATGGCATTTACACTGCAATGGACACTTCCTATGCACTCGGTCAACCCTACAACGATCCCGACCCTGCCATCCTCAATCTCTCAGCATCTCTCGGTTCGTATGATGCTGCGATTGCCGCGAATCTGCTACCAAAACAATACAACTTCCTCACCGCGCGCTTGGATATCCTCGCAAATAATGCGCTTGTGTCGCTCGTAGGCTGTATTCAAGCCTTGGACAAGTACGGCTTTGACAGGATGGGACTGAACATCTTGGTCTTGCAGCAGACTCTGAAGACTTCGATGCAGCAGAATGCAAGCCTGGAGCACAGTGCGAGGTTCTATGCGTTGACCAAGCCTGGCATGATTGCAAGCGAGAGCACGAACACCCGATATGCGAAGGAAGATCTAAAGGCGCTCGCTAGGTTATGCTACGATCCAATGCGAGATGGCAAGGAAGGCACCGTCGAGGATTGGGTCGCGAAGATCGAATAGGTTCGTCCTCGCAACAACATTGTAGCCTATCAACGACGTCCAATCAGACTTAGCAGCACTGTCATACCAAGTGCGTCGTATTGGCTCGTTGTTCCATGCGCCATTTTGGATCCTCGCATCAACGCGCATGGAACAAAAACAGTCCATCCCTCGCAGATTTGGTATCTTCGGTACAAGTACATTGACGTTTTTTCAGAACGGAACCCATTCACGATTATCGCGGGACGACAATGGCCTCCACACTGCTTGGCCCTTCAAGCTGAGCTGTCGAACACGGTCTATCAGCTCGCTTTCACCACAGAGAATCACGGGGTTACTGCGTTGCGTAAAGCGTTTCCGCCCACGTTTAACCTTGTTCTTGCCTGCCGATGGATCCACAACGACATTGTTCTGGGCGACATACGAGCATACCACTTAACGATACTGGAAGACGACAACTCTCACACTATGTCTACCGTGGAGTCCACAAGCCAAGGGCTAGCTAAAGTGGTGACTGGAGCACAGCGGCTCGCTCGGCTGGTTGTTAAGCGCGGTATCTGCATAATGTGTTTTGGCTTTGCATATTCTGGTCGCCGAACTGTAAGATGCGGTCCAATGACATCCTTTCAGCACGACGGTCTGTAAAGATCCGAGAATGAGAAGTGAGCATCAACATAATCCTGACACTCGTGCGCGGGAGATCGGTCTTTTGGCACTACCGCAAGCATGACCGATGAGTCCGTGGATCTCTAAGCAGTTCCCCTGTCTCGAGCTGGCTTCAATGTATTGCCGCGATCGCCATCCTCAGATCATGATCGTCTTTTCCAATGTATATCGACTCGAACGCCAACCTCAACTCCTGATCATCTCCATCAACATATACCGACACTCTCGGCGGCTCGCTCTGAATCTGTCCGTGGTAGGTCAAGCTCGGTTTCTGTGGCTCCTCGCTCGAATCGAGCCTCATTCGTGGTCCCTGCCGTTTCCTGGCTAATGGCTCTGTATGTTCTTCAGGCGCTGTACAGCAATAGCTCCACCATTTTGCGACTTTCTGGAAAATACCCATCTATGCTCGCCAATGCTTAATCGCGAGAAGATGGCCCTCCTGGTCGAAATCGAGACTTAGCACCTTCTGCAACAACTGAATCAGTATGGGCTCGAAGCGGCTGCTCGGATCCACGCACATTTGCTGGATCCTTTATGCTAAGGACGCTCTTGACGCGTCGAACTTTCTCAAATTGCTTGTCAGCGGTTACGAGGGCAGCGGCAAGGGGCGCGATTAGAAGTCCGAATACCAGTGTCCGTACTTGCATACTCGGCTGGTATATGGTCGTTGGCGCTTGCGATGTTGCTGATCAAGTCGTGGACGCGCGGCAAGTCGCAAAAGTCGCAAGGAAAGAATGACGAAAAGCTGACCAGCAGAGCCCAAAATGCTCCAATCTCATCCTCGCAGTGTGAGATCGTGTATATAAGGAGTACTTCCAAGTGTTGCCATCATCTCGGTATAAGGAGTAATCCATGTCATTTCGAGAACTCCGCACATTACCCGCTCTTCGCCCAGGCCCTGATCTTGCCTAGTTCTATTTAGCAACCATAGAACGCTAAGCACGATGGACTCAGAAGCTCTGACTACCGATTGGACGGTAGGGCGAGCGTCACAAGGCTTATCAGCACCACGACAAAAATATCTGGCCTTGCCCAGCAAGACATCACTTGTTATACTGCACACTATCTGCCTGAACCCTCATAAAGGTGATCAATCTGCATTGCCGGTACGCCATTGCGTCTCGGGTCTGCGGAGAGCAAGCATGTCGTCCAAGATCGTCTTGCACATCGTTACCGAAGACTTGAAGTTAGAGATATTCAGCGGCGGTGCAGACTCTGCAGCACGTCAGCCGTTGCGAGTGTACCTATGGTGATCATATTGACATGCCACAACGGCATGAATCATAGACCAGTACATGTCAGCTGTGGGCGAAGCCATTGGAAAGTATCTCGCAAAACAAACACGGAATCGATCTGAACGGCATGATGGGCTTTTAAGTAAACCCCCGTGACAGATATTGCTGGTGTTAGGTCTTCTAGTCCTAACGAATTGCTTGTCGCTGTACATCGGCCAGGAAAATTCAAGCCTTAAATTATGCACGAAGAAGACGAGCGTGTGATGTAAGCTAGATCCTCCGAATAGCAATACTTAAATGTGATCCGTGGCTGAAAGATGCGCAGCCTCCGCGATACCAGCAAATAGTGTATGAGGAGATCACTTTGCAAAATGGCTTCGATGAGTCGTCCATATATCAATAGCCAAGAAATGGCGTAGCGAACACTGTCGTCCAGTATGTCTTCTGCCTCTCTGTGAGGATCGTAGCACTAAGTTACCGGAGTCAGTACAGTGGAATCTTACCCATCACAATACCAAAGCACAAGCTAGCATTGATGAAGAAGACGTGGGGGCAACGGTGTCGAGTATCTGACGACGAACTCGTCATGGGGAGGAGTGGCTACTGAGGTCGTACAGAAGTTTCCCACCAGCTCCATTTGTCTCGAGAGTCATGGTTCTACTCTAGGCGATCTCTTGCCGTCTCTCGGATCCCGTCTACGGAACTACGGCCGTCAACATACTTGGTCACAGGGCGGCGTGTACGGTCTCGATAGCATTGGTAAAAGAGTGCAAAAGGCCACTAACCGCCGCTGTTGGCATACGCATACATGCTGATCATTTCTGTACGCACAGCTTTCCTCCCTTGGGTCTCTAGATTTTTCTTATATATATGTATCTCTCTCTCTCTCTCTCTCTCCCTCTGATAGGCTTTGAAGCTCTGAGGGAGAGCCTCATGTGCCACTGCGATGTTTGTAGCTGTATGCTGATCAGAGCTGATCTGGGAAGTCCGGCTGCTATGCTTGAGGACTTTGATGTCGCATATGATGTGTCGAAAGTCGGATAGGACTGGTAAGTGGTTGATGAGGCATGGTACGTCGATACTAGCTGCGATGTCGAGTATCGCCATGATCTTGTGCATCAGGCTCAATTGTTGATATGTACTGAACCTTTGTTATACGTTATGGTCTCATCCGCTCTCGTCGGACCCCCCCTTTATTCTCACGGAGGAACCATTGACAGGAATGGAAATTAGATTGTGTACCTAAAGAGGGAGGACGATCAGAGGTTTAACAGCACGACACTGAAGACAGATATTTGTATCCACCTTACTACTAGAGTACTACACCACTTATACTCGCGCTTCCTTCTCAACTCTCATGTCACCAGACGATCCCATCCAAGCGCAGCATACAAGATACCCCACAACACCTTACTCGCACTAAACTCTGTGATATCCTGCTTGCTCCTCGCCACCTTCGTCCACACATTGGGTAACCTGTCCGCCCTCCACTTGACCCTCAACTCATCGTACTTCTCCTTATCATAACTAGCCCAAAACTCCTCCTGGGTATAGAAATTATCCGCATACAACCACTTCAACCCCCCAGACTGAGCGGTCTCCCCTTCGAGCAATTTGTTCGCCGCAACATACTTTTCCCAATGGTCATCAATGAAATCATGCCCATAGTTCGGCATACCCCAAACGCCGATATTAACGAGGTAGTCAGTTACTTCCGAGTTCGTGCTGGCAGTGTGCATTAACGGCTTAGGATCGTGTTTGATAGGACACAGCCACAAAGGATATATCTTCATCTCCTGATGCATGAATTCCAGGAACGGCTTAGAGCTGTGGTCCGGAATGGCTAGGTCTTGGATGATATGCGGTGCTCCGCCACAGAGGTGCAGGACGCGGTACTGGAAGCGGGTGTGCCAGACGGCGTCGAAGAAGTAGCGTGTGAAGCGGTTCCAGAGCGTTGGGGCCCAGCCGTAGCAGGCCATCCAGAAGACGCCGCGCTCGTAGCGGAAGAGGTAGTCTTCGATGGGTATGCATTCCGTGTAATTGGTGGAGTTTTGGCGGTAGGCGTAGGATTTGGATGTCCATTCGCAGGTTAGGCAGTATTCGTCCGGTACCTCGTCCTGTTCGACTTCGCGGTAGGGTGGGCAGCGGACTTTCGAGTGTACGTGTGTGAAGAACCAAGGGTCGTGGGCACGGCTGAAGCGTACGATTGGGGCTTTGCTTTGGTTCTTGTCGATGAATTTGGCTTTGACGATAACGCCTCTGGTCTTGGAGAACATGATGCCGTCTGTAAAGTCTAGGTCCTGGGGTGTGTCCTCGAAACTTGCAAGCGCCTCTTCCTGAGAGTTTACGAAGTGGTACGTAACTTCGACGAACGGCTTGCATGAGATGAGCTGGATCTCAAGCTGGGTGGTGATTCCCAGAGTGCCCATAGAGCCAGCACTTCCGTAGTAAAGATCTGAATTTCGCGACGGTGAGGCGAGAACAACATCGCCATCTCCAAGTACAACCTCGATTTCCTTGACGCACTTGTCGAAGTAGCCATGTCGAAAGGAGGAACTCTCTGCTGCAGTCCCAGCAAACGCACCACCTGCAGTGATTCCTGGGAACTCTGGCACCACAGCTGGCATGAGGTTGTACGGAATGAGCTCTTTCACCAGCTCGTCCATGGCGATTCCAGGCTCGACTATAGCAGTCTGCCTGTCTCGGTCGATATGGATGATATTCTCGAGAGACGAGATGTCAACAACATGCTGTCGTGAGGCTGCCCGAGTCGAGTTCGAAGATCCATGGAAAATGCGGAATGGCACTTTCTGCTCGTAATACTGGCGGACAGCCTGAGAGACTGCTTTCACACGATGAGAATGAGCCTTGGCGATCTTGGTCTCCATGGTGGACTGTGAAGCAGAAAAACCAGCATTCGTCCAGCACCAAGTATCCGTAGCCATCATGAGGGAGAGAGTTGAAGCATTGATGTTTGCCTGCAAAGACTTCTTTGTGTGCCAAGTGGGTTTCGCAAACAATTGCACGGCTTCACCGAACAATACCAACGTCGAACAATGTGATGTCACATTCCAGAAATATCTTCCCCGAAACGCCATCACATCGCCGTCATATGTAGACGTGCAGATTGGAGTGCACAAAATTGCGGATCTCTTCACGCTGCTCAACGATGTAATCAGTGCTTCCTTTGAGGTTTCCACGTATCCTGTTTTCAATTGTCTCTTGGGTCGAAGGAGTGCCTCGCGGCAGGAAGAGGAAGAGGAAGAAGTATAGGGCTCCCTGGAGCGACACTTACATATTGAAGACGCCGTCTATATATGCATTGCTCTGCATGGACGTTGCCTTTACGCGTGGGCTGCAACTGGCGTGTTGATTGTCGACTTGGTGCAGCTTACGCAACGATCCCCCCGGTGGAATGCAGGAGCACGCGGCTGATGCTGTGCGCAATACGTTGTGCTTGGGCGCAGGGCTGATCTGATGGATGCACTCGCTGATGCATTAGAAGCAGGTGAATTATGATAGTACATTTCTCGTTTGCTGCTATCAATCAAGTAGCTAGCTTCGGCTTCTTTCTGATGGTTCCGGCGCTCAGTACGTTCGCGCCGGTTTCCTGCGGTACAGAGTCACCATTCGTAGTAGTGTCCGCCTTTCTCTTTTTCTTAATCATGCCGCTAAGGTCGTTTACGGCACTTCCGACGCTTGCTTGTGTCGTGCTGAGCGGTGCCACCGTAGTTGAAGGCACACTACCTGCAACTTCGAACGCGAAGTCTGTGCTCTGTACACCTGCAAGACCGCTAACTTCTCGCACCCACCTCGCAGTAGACTGAACAGCTATGTCGAGGTTCGCGAAGTCCAGCTGCAGAAGTGTGTGGATGACTTTGTCATAGCTCTCCTTCGAGATCACCAAACCTTCCCCTTCCTGAAGGTGAGTCTGCGACTCTGTGCTCGAAATGGTCAACACGCTCGAAGAATCGGCCTTCTTGAGGCGCGGCTGCCTGGGAATGATCGGACCGGTCAACGGCTTTCGTCGCTTCTTCTTCTTCTTCTTGGGACTGCCGTTCTGCAGTACTGCAGGATTTAATGTTGGCTGAGAAGTGCTTTTGGGTGGGAGAGATTCCAGGCTAAACATCTCTTTTTGATTGTCGACTGTTGTAGTCTGACTATCAGCTGCTCTCACGGCGCATGCAACTTGTTCAGGGGTAATTAAAAGCCACAAGAATCCGACAGCACGTCCGGATGAGCATTCCTGCCTAAATGCCATCATTTCCCAGAACTGCTCCAGACTACGAACAGAAGTCCATCTGCCGCTCTTACGCTTGGATGGGCTGATCGTAACCTCGTCATTCTGATGGAGGCCGATTTCGTCGTCTAGGTCACTCATGTATCGTGCTTTGGGGTCATCTTCAAAACGTGGCAGAAGGCATCGCGGTGGAGCATGCTCTGGTAGACCTCTCATTTGGCCAAGCTCGACCAAAGGATCGCCTGGAAGCCATCGAGGCTTGGAAGCCGGTGGCGTGTTTGAAGATGGCATGAACGATCGCAATTCGTTCTTCGCGAATCCAGGCACTGTAATGTAGGCTTGGTATTGTGGCCCCCTCTCGTCTGAGACACTCGCAGGTATGACAGGATCCAGTACTCGCGCCCACCACTTGATGAGCTGACGATCGTCCAAAACATGCTTGTTCTTGCTCTCAGATGAGCCTGGGAACAGATACTGCGCCTGAGCCCTTGCAAACAATGATATGACCAGCTTTCGCCGGGGATGCCTCTCCAGCTCCTTGTCGGCCAGCCAATGTAAGAGCGTCGTGATGGTAGTCTTGACTGGCGAGGGTTGCACTTTCGATGTCCACGCCGTGGAGTCCACCTTGCTGACAAAGATGGTAGTAAGATGCTTGGTGGCGTAGACGGCAACTTCCATCGCGAAGCTGACTACATCGCGTCCATTACCCGCGTCGATGCTCACGGCCACGAAATGAGCCGTTGAGCGCGTCTTCTCCGGCTGCTGTCCGGGCAGAGGTGAGAACAGAGGCTCGCACGCCTTCGGTCTGGACCGGATATATCGGATCTTCGCATTGAATCCGACAGGCAGCGCCTTGGTTAACGCTGCCTTGAGCGTCATTTCCTAGATCATGCAAGACGATGTGATGCTGTGTAATTGTAATGTGATGCTAAATCGTGAGTCGTGACATATCCAAGAGCCAGTGCATGCAGACGATGCGCGTCGAAGGAGGAGATTCGTGCCTTAAGCTAGCTTGGACGCCAGGCATCTATGCCGCTGATCCCTGCTCATCTACAATGCATGCCCGTCTTTCGCCGCATACGTACCACGACTCTCACTCACATCAGCCTCCATTGCCGTTGATCCTCAACATGAATCCAGCAATGAAGCCAGCAACGCCCTCCTATGTCTGCGCCTCTTGCGCGCGAACACTGCGACTCTCAGCAAGGCAACCCACCACACTCCGGCCCTTCTCAACCACACACTCAAGCTCATCAGACCCCGAACCACGATGGAAACAAACCCCCCCGGCAATGCGCATGCCCATACGCCTCCGCCCCAAACCCTCGCAACCCACCTGGACCGTGAACGAAGACCCCCAGCTCCTCGACTCCGCCTACGACTCCTTCCTCGGCACCCGCGGCTCGGATCTATTAGATCAAGAAACCAAATGGCTGGCAATAACGCACAAATCTTTCGACCACGGGCGGCGAGGCTTCAACGATCGCCTAGCGTTTCTGGGAAAGAGGATCGTGGATTTACAGTGTAGTCTGGCGTTGCTGAGTGCGCCGGTGAGTCCGGTGGTGAGGGATCTGCCGAGAGAGGATGTGTTTAGGCATGCGAGTTTGGAAGGGTTGGGTATGTTTGCCATACGCAGATACGTGAAAAAAAAAAGGGGGGGGGGCCGTTTAGGAAGTGGGCTAATGATTGACTAGAGAATATAACACCTGTTGCAAAAGCCCGGATTCTCGAGAAAACGCGACTGGCATCACTCGCGAATCAGTACGGGCTTGATCGAGTTGTGCGATGGAAGCCGAAGCAAGCAGAACACCTTGGGCCCTCGGGTGTAGAGACGGTGTTGGCGCATACCGTGTACAGCGTCATAGGTGCTTTGGCCATGCAGAGAGGAGGTGAAGTTGCGGCGAAGGCTGCGAGGGACAGGGTATTGCAGCCATTGGGATTGAGATAGGGCCCGAGCGTGAGGAGAGTCGAGTGTGTCGTATCAGCGTGGTCTTAGCACTCGATAAAGACGAAGATGAAGATAGGGATGTTGTAGACATTGTATACATTATTTGCACAGCGCGCATTCTGTGCAGCGCATTGGCGATATCGAGCTGTAGCATGGACATCCGATGGTAGACCGCATCTGGGGTATTGTCGAGCAATTCATCAATCATAGCAATTATCAGATCTTCAATTCCTCCTCCTCCTTCTAGACGCCCTCGCTCAATCGATCAGGGCGCCAAGGATCAAACTCTGGACAACGAACTCGTCATCCACGATCCTGACGTTTCCGTGCGTAGCAGAGTGCTTGCTGGGATCATCTTTGCCAGCATCTGCACCATGCCTACGCTTCTTGCCCGTAGCTGACTTGCCAAACAGCACGTTCTCAGCTTCAGCTACATCTTTCTCAACGTACACCCACGTCAACGCCTCTGCCACGTTTTGCATTGTACTCTTCGCCTCCTGAAGGCTCTCGACACGCTGTAATTTGCCGGCACCGAGAGCAAGAGTCAGAAAAGCATACGTCTTGCGTTTCTCCCATCCCGCCTTGTCTTTCTTCGACGCCACAATGAGAACGGTGTCGCCGCAAAGAAGGGACGGCCGGTCAGGAATGATCATTTTGGCCTCAGCAGATGCAGCATCGTACGGTGCCAGCGAGCGCGACTTGATGGCGTTTGCAAGATAGCTGCTCTCGCCCGCTGATAGCTGATACCTGTGCCATGGTAGTGGAACTGGCTGGACATCTTTGAGGCTAGCGTTCTTCGAAGCCTCGAGAGAGTGCATGACCCAGCGACCTGATAGTGTCGGCAGGCCCAGAGCAAGAGCTTGCATATACTTGGCACGCCGACTGTGCTTGTCTGCGATAACAGCCACAAAGCCAAGGTCTTTGTACTCTGATTTGAGCTGAAGGACACTAGCCTCTTCGTCTGTATACTGACGCTTCCTCGGCGTTCTCTTCTTCGGTGAAGCCAAAGATGTGTCACCGATCGTCGGAAGCTCGAACAACTGTTCGAAGCCATTCTCAAGGACCACACCGCCGTTGCGCTGTATCATATGTGTGACGTTATCCTTCTCGAAATTGTTGGAGACATATGAGACAGCAAAGGCCATATTGGCGAAGACTTTTGTCGATCTGCTGTCGCTAGCCGAAGATGCACTTGATTCCTCACGCAAGTGCGATGTCCTACCCGTTGATATTCTGGTTCTCGAAGTCTTCACTGGACGGCGCCCTCGTGATGCAGGGGTCTCCGTGGTAGGTGTGCCAGATCTTGTCGAGGGTGTGTCTGCGCGTCTGTCTGCCCGCTCTGGCTTGAAAGAGGTCTTGCTCGCCGGTGCGAAGAAGTCCTGTCCGGTGAAGTGGGGCCACATGACCGGTGTGAAGAATAGCTCGGATATGAGGACGGTATAGGTGTCACTGTCAGATGTGGCACCATTAGACACACTTCGGCGACTTGCTTTGGCCTGGACCTGGACCCTAATATTGCCACGAATATCGGACGATAGCGCACGTTCTTCACGCGTCTGGGGCGCGGGACCGAGGGCAGAGATAGTCCACTGCTTGCCACGAAGGCCGGCTCTGTCGACCTTGACAGTATCGCCAACTTTGAGGTCCAGACCGCGGACATGATGTGACTCAAGCGTGGTGACATTTCCATCGTCAAATCTCACGGTATAGGATGTGCCATCAATGGATGACGCAAGCCAAGTCGCAGGATAAAAGCCGTTGTAGGAGCCTTTGAACAATGCAAAGATGCGCTGGGGTGCAACAATGTCGCCAGTCTGCTCGGTGGTGTTCTCCGATTGTAGAGGGTCCACCGAAGATGCGTCGTCCTCATGTCTCAAGTCGGTCGTAGGTCCCATGTCCATTGATGTATACACGGCAGCTTCATCCCGGCTGCGATCGCCAGTATTTGAGTCTTGCATGTCAGCAAACGTTGTCCCGTTGTTGTTATTCACGGTTTCATCGTCGGCCGCAACGTTGCTGCTCTTTTTCTTTTTGGTCAAGTTATTCTTCGCAGTGGTGTCTGACCGCGCAGGAGCTCTTCGGGAAGCACGTCCATAGGTTGCTCGCTTCGACTTTGTGGTCGTTGTCTGGCGTGCATGAACAAGCTGCGATACAGCAGCTGATCCGGCATTTTCACGAGCCAGCACGCTTTCTGAAGTGTACTCTTCTGCTTCGGGGCGTTCCGATACTGCAGGCGTAGGCAATTCGTTGGCCTTGTTGGGGCTGTCCCGCAAAACTGGTGGATGTGAGGTAGCACGTGCAATTTTTGGGTTGTAGGCCCTGGGAATAGCATTTGCCTCGTCGACTTGCCTAGGCTTTGATCGATGTGCATCTCTCTGAGCAGGCAGGGCTGGCATGTCATTTGCTTCTGAGCTTACCCTATCAGAAGAGTGCTTTCGTGTGAGCTTGCGACGCTTCGAAGCCTTTCGCCGCTCAGGTGGGTCAGACGTAACGTTAAGCACAGCACGATCTTCGTCAGTCATGACATTTGCAAACACATCGTCCACGTCTGCCATTGCGTCGAAGCTAGCATTCGCACTGCTCAGATCCGTAGCCATCGAGTTGAAGCGGTGAAGTCCTGCAAGCTTGCATGGAGAATCCTCAGTACGGCGACTTTGTTGACTGGTAAAGGCTTTCAGGGGTGACGGTGCGATACAGCTCTTTGCGGTTGGTGATTGAGCCGATGTGGAAACATGAGTGCGTGCGGTCGAATATGGAACTGCGTTTCCAGTGTCCTGGGTCTCCTCGCCTAGCTCTTCTTGTGCCGTCGGGGGCTTTTCCGAATCAGCTTCGAGCACATCACTTTCTGGAACCTCCTGCTCTAGTAGATCTGATGTCGTGGACTCCTGTCGACCCTTGAACTGGTAAAGCACTTCTCGCCGTTGCAGTGAGGCCTCGACAGGGTCATCGGGAAGTGTGCTACCAGCAGGCAATCGTGGCGGACTGCTCAGCGCTTTCGCAACAATACCCATCACGTCTTCGTTTAGTTGAGACGCAAGTACGGTGTGCTGCCGTTGGGAGGATGCGATGGCCTGATCTTCGCTCGTTATGCCTTGGTAATAGTGCGATCCAGGGACGAACGAGGTCGATGAGTTCATCGTGTTCGTTGCTGGTAGATGCTGGCTCTGCTTCTCGCTTACAGTTGGCTGAGAATCTGCAATCGTGGTTTTCTGTGTGCCATACGCTACTTCCTGTCTCGGACCTTCATCATGTTGTTCGAAGTCATGCTTGGCATGATCTGCTCGCTCGTTCTCGGCAGCTTCTACCTCCACTTGCTCAGTATAATCGATCACTGACTCGTTGTCATCGCCCTCATCTTGCTCGTTACTCTGACTCTTAAGCACAGTCTGATTGAGCTCATCATACTCATCGTTCTCCGTGCCATCATCGCCTGGCGGTTCTTCGTAATCCTCATCATGCCTCATTTCTTCTGGTAGATCGTGGACGGCGTCCTCTTCTTCCTGCTCATCATCTGAGGTATCCTCGAAGCTGATTCGCCTGCCTTTGTCAATCGTTCCAGGCGTCACCAGATCGATTGTTGTGTTAGGCTTACGGCTCGAGACCGGTCGTGATTCAGGTCGTCGCATCATGCGTATCTTTGCGGTATCCTCTTTCGCGCGCTCACTAAATGCCCTGCGCTGTCTTCTCGCTTCGAACTTCCAATCTTCTGAATCCTCAAACTCATCATCATCGGACAAACCTTCTCCTCGGGCCAATCGTTCTTCACGCTCCTGCTTTGCCCGAGCTTCTTGCCTCAAGCGACGTGCCTCTTGCGATTCCTTGACAGTAGTGTAGACAGCTCTTGGTTCTCCTGGCGCAGAAGAGGGTCTTCCATGCCGCCGAACTGCTGCTGGAGAGGAGTAAATCCGTGATGGTGAGGAAGTCGGTGGGTTAAAGTCGTTCGAAGTGGGTGAGGGTCGTGATGGAACGGGATCCGAACGTGGAGCATCTGGTAAGGGCGAAGATTGTGCAGCGAAGAGCTGAGTGTTGGTCATTAGCGGCGCTTTATCGGTACTGAACCCGAAGATCTGCGAGTAATGCGGCGTCCTTCTAGCAGTATGATCAGACGTACGCAAGGCATCTTCTGCTTTGCGCTTCTGCCCCGCTAGAGACGGCGTCTCAGGCATGGTTGACTTCTCGAGTGCATGTGTTTGAGTGTCCGGTTTCTGCGTCTCGCCATTCTGCGTCTCTTGCAGGAGCTCGTCGAAGTCTGGATCTTGAGTCGATACGGCGGGAGATTGCTGTTGGAAGCCTGCCAGCAAGTCCACGTAGCCAGTCTCGCCTTCTTGCACGGTATGCTGGGTCCTATCGGCTGCAGTCCCGAGCGTGTTGTTGAAGGTGTCGGGTGAGGTACTGATCATAGGATCATGGATTTCGGGCGAGGTATCAGTCAGCGTGAGTGGCTTTTGGGGTGTGATCTGCTCCGACTGCATGGAAGGCTCAACGACTGATTCCCATAGCTGAGTGCCACAGCGCTGCGTGTCCTCGGGCACACCACTGAAAGAAATGGCCTTGGTGAAGTGGTTGAACGCGTCCTGCGAGGTCTCGACCTCGAGCATGGCTTTCATAACCGCTCCTGGAGCACTTTTTGAAGGCGAAAGATGCGGTATCTTTCTTTTAGGCGATTGCTCTGGCGTGCGTAACGATGTCTCTGCCGAGTCGGGCACTGGAGAGGCGCCGTTGATGTCCAATGACTCGGGCACTGTCGCTGGCGCACCATCGGGCATCCTCTGCTTGTTCGATGTCGAGCTTCTGCTGGTTGACTGCTCGTCTTGCGCTTGAGATGTGCTCTCGTCAACAACAGACGCGTCATAGGGTTGGCCCATGTCCTAGGGTCGTCGGGTCAATCGCCGCTATCCTCGCGCTCACAGCGACAATGCCACTGATCGGCCCTGTTCGCCACGTACCTTCAACATCTCGTTTCTGACAGCCCGCAGCGCGTCAAGATCGACGCTCGCCAGGCTGCTTTCTGTTGCTATCGACGCCATCTTCGTGCTGCTGTGTCGCAGTGTGAGATCACCCTCAGGCCATACCTTGTCGCTGCGTGAGGCAAGCCAAAGTGCAAAGTGGCGGCAGGTCGCGATCTCGAATCCCCCGCGTCACTGACGTGTGCTAGCGCGCTTTTCTGTCGCATCCCGCGACAGAAATAACCTGCAAGCTGCAATGTCTTCATGCGTCCTAGACTTCCACCTAGACTTGTGTGAAACATTCTGGTTCGCAGTGCTCCAGACCAAGCACAACATCGGACAGCGACCACTCGCCAAAGCAACGTACAGTGCATCTGCAGAGAAGCTAGTTCTAACCATCAGAAAGGACCAACATGGGTAACGGAGCCAAGTACGACCACCAGAGACAGCGGGTCGATCCCAGCAAGGTGCCAATACTGACCTGACGATAGGGCACAGCAGAAGCGTGACCGCGCCAAAGACAAGGGCCCCAAGGAGGCCAAAAGCCAGCTGAAATCTGTAATGCGCTGCTCAGAACCTGTCAAGCCAGACCATTATGACCACGAGGCACTAACGCTCAGCTAGAACCTGGCCGCAAAGTCGATCAAATGCAAGACCTGCTTCCAGGACTTCCAGAGCACTACTAGCCAGAAGATGCTCGGCGAGCACGCTTCGAACAAGCATAACAAGGCATTTGGCGATTGTTTCAACTCTGAAGATGGTGTGGCAAAATGAGAAGAGCACGTATGATTGAGATGCAACCCTCCTGGCGTTCTGGTGAAATGACTGTATCAAGGTATAGAAGGCATGAAAAGTGCACGAGCGACATCTTGAACGCTGCTTCTGATTATGGCTTTGACTCCCTTTCTCCTTTTCGCCCAAAGGACTAACTTCAGCTTCTCTGGACGACCCACGATTCGACGAATCTTGCCCACCTGTGAAAATCTGCAGTGGGCAGGGCTTTCGAATCACATCTTGACCGAACGTATGCGGAACACTCGCTACTCGGACCATAAACGAAGAGCTACTAGGTCTTGCACCAGAGACAATTACTACCCATCCTCGGCACGGCGCAAGCCCTAATATGACAACAAGTAGGACAAATACGAGCCTGACTCAGATGAGGAGGAAGCTCTGTTGGCCGCCATCTCTCGGACACAAGGCTCTCAACATCCCGATCTTCCCGCGCTTGCCGACCACTCCCAAGCTCAACATTTCTTGCTATCAGTTTGACCTATATTATATTGCTGGCATGCCACCGCTCGGCGCGGCAAATGGAAGCTGTATTTTGAACCGAGCGACCGGTATGGGATGGTGCAGTGGTAGCACGCGTGAGGGGTGTCTAGCTGCAATCATTCTTTCCAGCAGTCGAAAGCACGGACGCATCTTATAAGTCGTACAGTACCAACAACTCACGAGACGCACTTTCGAATCGCGCTTTTGCCAGTGCTTTTTGGTTTCTTGTTGGACATCGAAATATTGTTGTGCTCGATCCACGACTGGGGTGTTGCAATTTTCTGCAAAGTGCGCACCAACGGTGTTTAGCTCAGAGCATCAAAACATCAAGCATACTTTTTACCAATGCACGGACGACTGAACTTGCGCAGGCTCTTTTCTCGGCAATCTTGCTCAATCATGGAACTGCTTGTGGTCGCGTCCCATTCCCCTGGATACATTGTAAGTCGGACCAAGGGAAACGCCGATTATACCAGTTTTGTAGGACGTACTTGAGAGAGCAGCGCAGCTCACTAAGCACGGCCTTGTCTGTGACCAGACGAAGACTCTTGAGAAGGACATATCCAGGCGAGCTCAGTGTACCTCATCTAGACGCAAGAGCAAGCCGTCCAGGACTCGTATGGCTTCACGATGCTCCGATCGTGCTTGCAATCGATACTGCCAAGCCTAATGCTGCACTCTTTGCATACCGGTCAGTTCCGAGCAAATGCATGTGCTAGGATTCCCCACAGCTACCCTTGAGGCATCGAGCGAGCAGAGCCTGGCCATTGGACGCAGCGACCATTCAAGCAGGCCTATACCCTGACTGGTTGTCAACGGGAGCCGGAATACCAGGTGCTCCGCATTCGTCACAACTCTGTATAGAGCTCTGTCGAAGTATGTACACATTCACTTGCGCTTCTCAGATGGGCATCAAGTTTCTCGCGATGCAGACGAAGCCTCAGCACAATCATCCGAGAGCATGAACACAATGGGACCGGCGCCTAATAATGCTCGCTAGTACACAGCACACGCAACGCGCTCGGCGACTCCTCATGCCAGCAGATCGCAATTTGGTGAAATATGTACAGGACATCGTGACCTGATTGCCAATAGAGCTTCTCCCTGGTACAATACCGAAAGCGTCCGACCATTGCTGACGGTTAGTCTTTCACCCTTGCGACTTCGCATCATCGCTTGAAAGGATGTCGCTATTGCAGATTCTTTGCCTCTCATGACCACGACATGGTTACTCCGCAGGTGATTCTTCAATGGCTGCGCCCTCGCACGATCTTCTCGCAGTTTCTGTCTGCAGCTCGCGCCTCCATTAATTTTGCAAGACTGACAAGTTTGTTCGCCCACCGTTCACGCATAAGCCGCAGATATGGAGCAGCCATCTGGCGACAGCATTGCCAGAGACTACCAGGACCAGATCAATGGCAAGCCGCCCATCATCGACGACAACGACCCTGAAACCATGCTGCGGCAAATCAAGACCTCTGGGACTGGCAGCGTCACCATTTCCTCTGACCTGTTCGAGCGGCTTTATCTTCAGCCAAAGCTGGTAGGACCGCCACTGAAGCATCCCTTGCAGAGAATATTCGGTAATCCTACGCCTCTGTGAGTGCCCAGTAGCGCGATGTCTTCGTGATCCAACCAACGGATTTATACAGCGGTGTTATTGGCTTCGAAATGGCCCTGATGCCGGTCACAATGCAACTCATGGAGTGGCGACAGTCCAATGGCTACGGACCTGCGAACAAGTAAGACTCCTCCTGGTAGCGTTCGGACAAGAAGCACAAAACTGACATATATGCACCCGAACAGCGCCAATGTCATTTTCTACGGCGGCGTCCTGATGTGGACTGCCGGGCTGCTCGAATTCCTCCTAGGCAACACCTTCCCTTTCCTGGTCTTCATGGCCTTCGGCAGCTTTTACGCCTCGTACGGAGCGCAACTTGTGCCCTGGTTTGGCACATATGCGTCATTCTCAAGCGATCCGGTCAACAACCCAGCGGCTGGCTTGGTCTCGCCGAGCTACGCTGCGGATTATGGTAAAACATGGCCCTTTTGATGATGATGATGATGATGATGATGACATGACATAGAATCTGGCTGACGTATGCAGGCCATTACTGGAGTGTCTTCACCATCCTGATGTTCTTCTTTTGGATCTGCTCATTCCGAACCAACGTACTCTTCGTGCTGCTTTTCACGTTCATCGTGCCTGCTTGTGGCACCATTGCTGCGATCTTCTATCTGCTGGCGAACGGCGATGCTGAAGGGGCGCACAATTGTCAACTCGTAAGGGAATTTTCCTTTCTGCCACTCCCTCGCGCACTGACTGACAAGTACGTCTCTGTAGACTGCTGGTGCACTGCTCTTCATTGCCAACTGCCTCGGCTGGTATCTCTTCGCTGGCCTTGTTTTTCCAACGGTCGACTTTCCCATCCCAATCCCGCTTGGAGACCTGTCTACCATCGTGCCGGGTCTGACTGATCTGACCGGCGATACTGGAGCAGAGACGAGGCAGCAGAGGAAGAAGCGACTGAGCTTGGGTAGTTTCTGCAGGAAGAAGCATGAGAGTAATATAGTTGATGGTGATCAAGTATGATCAGCAAAGGGGTGCCGAGTAGGCGGGGTTAATGAAATGTACTTGATGCTGTTGCTGGGCGCGATCAATACCACGTGATAGGAAGCAGAGCGACGTAAACGTGATTAACTCATTCAAGCATGACTGCATGAGCCATACGATATAACCAACGTGGTATCCGGCAGACGGACATTCCCGAACGAGCGTCCTTGGTAAGTGCTGGAGAGTTTTAGTGTATAGCAGTCGTTATTATTGTGTGAGGTGAGATGGAAGAGTCGGTCCTGACGTATGTATGGGGAGGGGCCGCACCGCTCAAATGCTGTAGACTGTAGTTCTAGCCTGACTAAGGTTTCGCTAACTTGGACTAGTTCCAGGAACAGGCTTGGCGTGCGTGCGTGCATACTGTACTGGGCCCTGGTCGTGCAAAGTCGAACACGGACACGATTGCAATTGTTTATTACATGGAAACCACAAAACATCACGGCGGCAACTGCACGACACATACTCGCTTTCATTCACCTCATCGCCTCCTCCTCCCCCTCCTCCCCCTCTCCACCATGTTCCCGCCGTCTGGAAGTTACAGCGTCGACATTGAGGCCATTTCTGGTATCTGTGGCTCCATCTCAATAGCATGCTGGGTGGTCGTCTTCTCGCCGCAAATCATCGAAAATTTCCGTCGGTCTTCTGCTGAAGGGCTTTCCGTCGAATTCATCATCATATGGCTGCTCGGCGACATCTTCAACATTCTGGGAGCAGTGCTGCAAGGCGTGCTTCCGACCATGATCATCCTCGCCATATACTATACCGCGGCCGATGTGGTATTGCTTGGCCAGTACTTCTACTACACCGGCTTCCGATTGAGGGATCCGAGACCCGACAAGAACCGGGAACCAGATCATGACGCGCCCACCGAGCAAGCACCTCTACTCACACATGCCCATGCCGAATCAACAAGAAGACCTGCGAATGCAGCGGATGTCGAGACGCGCACCCGATCACCTTCAACTTTCCGCGAGCGGATTGCCAGTCTCGACCCAACGCACTTCTCCCCTGTTGTTCCCATCCATTCGCATGCAGAAGAAGATACAGACGCGGAAGCGCTCAAGCCCCATCAGCCTAGGTCTTGGATGCAGGCTATCTTGTTTAACAGCACAGCCATTGTTCTTGTCATTGTGGCTGGTGTGGCTGGCTATTACCTGAGCCCATCTTCACCGCAAGACAGTCACGGAAAGCCTGCAGCAGAAGAACAAGCCGACTCACTGCAGTTCAGTCTGTGGGGTCAGATATTCGGCTACATCTGTGCAGTGCTCTACCTTGGCAGCCGTGTACCACAGCTTCTCTTGAACTACCGCAGGAAGTCAACAGAGGGACTGAACGCTTTGTTCTTTCTCTTTGCCTGCATTGGCAATCTGACATACGTGCTGTCTATCTTCGCCTTCGAGCCAATCTGCAGCCATCATAGCCGTGGGCACTGGCGCGAGAGCCATTGCAGACCTGGCGAGGCAACATCGATTTATGGTCGCTACATCCTGGTCAATCTGTCATGGCTCATAGGCAGCTTGGGTACTTTGTTTCTGGACTTTGGCGTATTTGTTCAGTTCTTCCTGTATCGCAAGGGTGCCGATGGTACGAGCAAGCTCAACGGCGGTTCTACCGGGGAAGCACGTGGCAGAGAGTTCTGAAGCGGTCGGTAATCGAGATCAAAACAGTATTGGACATCACCAGACTCCCCTCAAGACCACTCTGAAGGATCTGACAAAACGTCCTTACAAAGTGGGGATCCCGTTGTGTGTTGCATCCTCGCTGTCGTCAACCGGAAGCGCTTCTGGCGAGGCCAACTATATATGCGCAAAAGCACCACCGGTTTACAATCACAGAATCTTGGCAAATCTCGGTTGGTCTAATGTCAGTATGGTCCAGTCGACAAGCGTGAAGTAGAGTGCTGACCTTGCTGTAGTGGTTATGATGTGAGCTTTACAAATCTAAATGCCGCCTGTGATTGGTTCCTGCTAACATGCGACAGACCGGCTCGTCTACTGCAATGCAAGCAGGTGAACGCTGGTGATTGCAGTTCAAGTCTGTGACCGAGAGCTTTTGCATCTATTGTTTTGTTTTGTTTTGTTTTGTTTTGCATATTGTGTCGCTGCTGCTGCAGAACGGCTATAGCAATCTTTGCGCTCTACGATGGCTGACAGCACTGGCATCCTGTACGTTCGGCGGGATGCTGCCGGCGTCTCTCGCCTTGGTGGCACGTGGTCGGAGCCTATGAGCCCGATCAGAGGACCGAGATAAGACGAAGTCCACGTCTATACGGGTTCAACGGGATGGGACAACATTCCAAGCTCAAAGATAAGAGATTTGGCTGGTCGGTATGCTTCCTTGGAATGTACTTTTACGCATCGGCAACAATATCGCACCGATCGAACAATATCGCACCGATCGACGGCCTGCCGAGTGTTCGGATCCTCGCCTGCTGGCAGGCAGATAAGAATGTAGTGACACAAGCGGGCGCAGCATTCCTGGCTCGTAAATATTCCGTGCGACGGTATACACTTCTCGGCACGGCAGAAGGGTTCCGCAATCTCAGCCGGCATGCCGAGCCATTTGACTGATGGTCGTCCACTACCTCAGCGACCTACAGAACGGACTTTGCCGACCATTCGGTGAGGACAAGCACGTTCTGGTAGATTGGGAGCAGCAAGACCCCGCTCATCATTCTTGTATGCTCCTATTCTCCATGCCATGTCGTCTTTTCATAACAAACAAATCTTAAACGCACGCGTTCAAGTACTCTGCGTCGCAATGGAAACCAATGCCAGCACGCAGAAACGCATCACCATCGCAACCTCCTTACAACGCTCTTACAGAAGCCATGTCTCCACAACAGCAAAGGACGTCTTCGAGACTTGGCAAGTCATCAATCAGCAATACATTTCCGCTCCTACTGCTCTTCCTTGGAGCTGCTCATGGCCAGATAGACTTGGGCCTCAACGCGGGCGTGGGTCCCCTCTCTGCTGCTGTCACTGCAGGTGTTGACCTTGGCGGCATCACACCGAGTATGTGGTCCATCTTCCGTCACACGTGATGTTGTGCTAACCACGAGTTAGCTGGTTGTCCGGCAGTACCCACAGTCACTGCTGTTCCTGCAGAACTCGCAAGCTTTCTACAAGGCCTGCCATCGAGTCTACTGGCACCTCTCGCCACGCTATCGGTACCTGGACTATCGCTCGGACTGCCCAGCAGCCTGCTGCCGGGGATCACATTGCCGACAGCTCTACCCACTGCTTTACTACCAAGCATAACGATACCGCTTCCAACCGCTGCAGCGCTCCCTCTGATCCCGCTAGCTTCACCCACACCAGTCGATTTCTCTTGCCCTCTCGACGACAGCCACACTATCGTCCAGAATGGTCTGGCTTATGTTCTCGAATGTGGCGCTACCGCTATTGGCTCGGTCTACTCTCAAGCAGCTGCCGCAGTAGACTTCAACCAATGCTTCAACCAATGCGATAGCAGTAGCGTGACTGGTGGCGCCAACTTCTGCACGGGTTGGTACTACGTGGGAGCTCTCGATGGTGACGGACCTGGCACTTGTTACCTGCAAAACTCAGTTCTTCAAGGCCTTACTGCTGTCACTGACACTACATCCCGACTGCGAGTGGCTGCTGTCCGACTGGTGAACTTTCTTGCGGCCGGCAATGCGCCTTTGCCGACATTGATACCCTCCATCACTGTGCCTACGATCGACATACCTCTGACGACCCAACTTCCGAACGCCCTCTCAAGTGTGCTCGGAAGTCTACCATCTGACCTGCCACTGTCGAACCTACCGGGAGTTCTCTCATCCATCGTCGGCGGCTTACCCACTGATCTACCATCGACCAACATACCTGGCGTGGTATCCTCACTGCTTGGCGACTTGTCCCTACCTGTACCCACTGGACCTATCACCGACATTCCAGGAGCCTTGAGTTCCGTTATCGCACAAGTGACCGCCGTGCCGGCTCCTCTACTATCTGCACTTGGCTGCATCCCAACCGTCGCGGCCAGCGAGGTACCGGCAGTCTTGTCATCTGCGCTTCAGAGCTTGCCTACTGGTTTGGCTGTCGATGCAGTACCAGAAGCCCTTAGCTCCGTACTAGGATGCCTACCTACAGGTGTGCCTGCTGCTCAGCTTGAGGATACCTTGGAATCGGTCCTCTCTAACCTGCCAATCGTACCTATCGTTACCGGTCTGCCTGGTGCAGTGAGCTCGATCCTATCTGGTGTTCCTGGTGTTGTCACGAACCTTCCCGGTGCTCTTTCCTCAGTCCTGAGCGGCCTGGAATCCGCTCTGCCGCTACCAACTCCAAGCATCAATATTCCACTTACTACGGAACTTCCCAACGCTTTGTCCAGCATCATTGGCGGTCTACCAAGCACTTTGCCACTCTCAAATTTGCCAAGTGAGTTCGTACGACGACTTGCCATGCCTTCTTGCTAACAATCTACAGGTGTCGTGTCATCCGTTCTTGGCAACCTTCCAAGCGACCTCCCTATCGCCACCAACCTTCCAGGCCAACTCTCGAGCGTTCTAGGAGGCCTCACAACAGCACTACCACTTTCCAACGTCGGCAATGCTCTTTCCTCCGTCTTGGGTGGGGTCCTGCCTACACCCACCAGTAATAGTGGTGGTATCAACGTCAGTTCAGTCGTTGGTGGCGCCGCCACCGATGTGAATTGTCTGGTAGGAGGAATACTCGGCCTACTCGGAGCCAACAACGTCTGCGTTCCAGCCACCACTACGCCGAACAGCGGCCTCATTCCCACCCCAACCGGGCTGAACCTCATCTCCACCACAAACTCCAACGGCCTCCCAACCCTGTTGACCATGACCCCAACCCTAGTGCTACCTTCACTAACAGTAAGCCTCCCAAGCGCTCTACTCCCAATCACCACGCTCGGACTCATCCCAACCACAGGTCTGGATGCTAGCCTCGCCTCCTCCAACCTAATAGCCCCAATCTCGTCCGTCCCAACAGCAACCTCCCTCCCCATAATCTCCTGCCCCGCCGACAACAATCTCGCCTACGTCTCCCCCTCCGGCCGGGCCTACCTCATCACCTGCGCTACGCAATATCTCTCCCTGGACATCTCCACATCCCTCCAACCGGATCTTCCATCCTGCATCGACAGCTGCAGTGCCATCGCGGGTTGCTCTGGCGTCTCGTACCAGTACACGACCTTCACTTGCTCGTACGAGTCTTCGACTGCGCTTGCGACCGGCAATGCGGCTTTTTCAGGCGCCGTCCTGGTAGATTTGAGCTGCCCTCATGCTAATGGGGCGTATTATCTCGATTACCTGGGAGGGATTTATCAGATTCTGTGTAATGTGACGTTCCCGCAGAGGACGGTGCTCAGTTTGGCTGGGGCTGGGGGAGTGAGACGGGCGGTGGAAGAGGAGGGATTGGTGGAGAGAGTTCCGGGTGATACGACCATTTTGGGATGCAGTAATGAATGTACTGCTTTGGTGAGTCAAGCAATTCCCGCCGCGCGTATTTTGATAGGGGACTACTTGCTAATATATTGTTGACAGACTGGCTGCGTTGCAGTGACGCAACAGGACAGTGTTTGTACTTATATCAGCAGTCTCGGCAGTGCTGGTACTGGGTCCTCTATTGCAGACACTGTGGTCATGAGAGGCAAGCGGATTGTTACGATCAACCAGCTCGGAGGCGTGGTCACATCGACTAGCACACAGACGCCTGCAGCACCGCCATACACCTCCAACCCAGTATATGCGCCAACCTCAACTTTGCCTGGCCTACCACTCTCTTCTGTCGTTGCGGTCGTGACCTCGGCTGTAGGTGGTGTGGTTTCCGGAGTCAACTCGGCCGTCAGCGGTGTTGCATCAAATGTCGATTCAGTCGTGGGCGGCGTGGCTTCTGGGGCGAGCTCCGCTCTTGGTGGCGTTGCGACTGGAGTGAGTTGTGTGGTGGGAGGAGTGGTCGGCTTACTCGGAGCCAACAATGCCTGTGTCACAACCGCCAGCACCGTCTCCCGAATCACAACGGTCGTGCCAGTAACGACACTTGTCACCACAACGACCATAACGTCCTGCAGCACCGGCATGTTTGGCGGGGTGACTTGCCCGACTATCAGTCTGACCAGCGAATCCATCGGCTCCAGAACGACTGTGCTCGCTGCAAGCTTCACTTCGACACCTTCGACACTCGCGACGAGCACAATGCCGGTTTCGACGACAAAATTGTGTGTTGCTGGCGTCGTATGTCTTTGAGACCCACGACAGCCGCGGTGTACATATGTAGCCACTCCGGAGTTTGCGTTATGTTGTACAGGATACGGCATTATTCCATATGCAGGGAAATGGTGGAGCACAGAGTCATGGGTTGGCGTTCAGCTTTTGTCTGGGTCAGGATGTTCATCGTTCGATCCTCGTAGTTAGTTCCTTGGTAATGCCATCGAATATCGTGCAAAGTGAGCAAGAAGTGTACTTCTCAACCAGCAGTCCAGCAGTATCATCTCCGTTCGAGCTACCATTGGTTCGCATGTCGTGTCCGTCAATGATCGTACCCTCTGGATAAGTTGGCCTCTTGCCCTCTTCGATAAGGCGAATGAACATGGGGTCAATCGGTATACTGCCCAAGAACGGCACCTCAAACTCCTGCGCCATGGCCTGACCACCACCCTTGGAAAAGACATTGGTGCACTCCGAACAATTCGGACACACGAATCCCGCCATATTCTCCACAACACCTTGTATCCCCACGCCCGTCTTCCTGCAGAAATTGATCTCCTTCTTCACATCACTCACACTGATGGCCTGTGGTGTAGTAACAATAACCGCCCCAGCCAACTGCTCTGGCCGAGCGGACTTCAACAACGTCTCCACAAGCGAGATATGCTCATCACTCGTCCCAGGCGGTGTGTCGATGAGCAGATAATCCAGACCGCCCCACTGCACATCCGTGAGAAACTGCCGAATCATAGCCGTCTTCTTCGGCCCTCGCCATACCACGGCATCGCCTCGATTCGCGAGCAAGAACCCCAGCGACATACAGCTCAACTTGCCCCGCCGCTTTGGCGTGCTCCCTTCTCCGTGGACGGGAACAGGCAACCATCCCCCAGGCGCCTGCGTGACTTTCGAGGTTTCGATGCCGAAGAATCGTGGTATCGACGGGCCCGTGAGGTCGACATCGAGGACGCCGACGGAGTGGCCTTGGAGGGAGAGGGAGAGGGCGAGCTGAGTCGTGACGCTGGATTTGCCCACGCCGCCTTTGCCGGAGAGGATCAGCAGGATGTGGTTGATGTCTGCGAGAGACATGTCGGTCGCCTTCTGTCAAGCAGCAGAGTTTGTTGCAGCAGGACAGAAGGCGATTTGTACAAAAATGTTCTGAATGTGAGGTGATGACCAATTCGAGATGCACGTCACTCGCCGCCGAAAGCGGAAGTTTGGCCTCAGGTTAGGGTTGTAGTAAGGTGTTGAACAAAGCTACGGGACGATGACAATATGCCCGAATCGACCAGCTGCAGTCCCGCAAACAAGCATCGACATCGATGCTGCATCTGAAAAGATATTCTTTTATGTTTCAATGAGCTTCCGAGCCTGCACAAACGTGATTGATCATCCATCACTGCCATCGAATTTGGGTATTGCACGGAGTTCACATTTGGGAATAACAGCACGGCGACTCACTGCAATAAACCACCGGGACAAATGGACACGAGATGGTGACGGTACAGCTCAAGACGATCGATGTACACGACACTGCAGGAGAATTCTCACAGCAAGCTTGAGATAATACTATGTCCCTGAAAGGAATTGTACATTATGCGCCGCTGTGATATCGCATCGCTACTAGCGTCTATTTTCCTCGAGAAGCAAACATGATCAAACGACATAAAGAGACCCGTCTTCGTATCCTTATCTGCTGTACCAGCCCCTCTTGCTGACCAAACCCAGCAGTACTGCCATGCATATCGTCTACAGACTGATAGGAATGCACGAGAGGTTGATGTTGATGGAACCCTACAGAAAAAGAAAAAGGCCAGGTTAGCACGTGCAGCACAAGACACGAGATGATCTGACAACCGACTTACATCCTGGTTGTTTGGGCAGCAGAAAGTGTTGCCAGCCGGGCAGTTGTTGTTGAGGACTGTAATTCAATGTGTCAGTCGTGGTTATGATAAAGCGGCCTGGTTGATAGATAATACTTACTGCTAAGAAGCGGGAGGTTCTCAAGAGCACAGCTACCGCCCAGGACGTTGCCGAGCAGACCGCTCCCGGAGCTGTTGGTAGTGCAGCAGGAGACTTGGCTGCCCTGGGCACAAGTACCGGCCGCCGGAGTAGCGGCCGCGGAGGGAGCAGCCTCAGGTTCATCGTCTGATGGTGGTGCAACCTCGGATGGGGTGGTCGAAATGGGAGTGGAAGTGGATGGATCATCTGACCCGGAGTCATCGCCCGAAGGGTCGTAGTCAGAAGACGGGTCGGAGTCAGAAGACGGATCAGATTCAGAAGAAGGGTCGTATTCAGAGGACGGGTCGGTCTCTCCGTCGGAACCGGATGGGTCGCCCTCCTCATCGTCAGGACCGCTTGGAACATATGGTGCAGCACTAGATTCAGGATCTGATGGTGCGCTGCCAGTTGGGTAGGCCGGGGCAGAGATGGTAGCTGATGCCGCAGGGTCCTCATCGTGGCTTGGTGAGCTGTATGAACCAGCTTTGTGGCCTTCGGCTTGCTGCGTTGGCGCGACAGACTCCCAGGTGCATTTCGTGGAGCTTGTTGAAGATATCTTCACTGGGTCGGCTTCGGGGTCGTTGTAGCTCTCTGGCTCCTCACGTCGAACGGGAAGACCCAGTCCGCCCAGTCCACCAAGCAAATTGGAAGCAGAAGACGCCTGGGCAAGAGCAGAGGACAGAGAGGCAGTTGCAGAACTGCGTGCGTTCTGGAAGGAAGTTGCAGCCGCGTCGAGTGCAGTCAACCCAGTGGTCTGAGCTGCGAATGCTCCGAACTTCTGTGGTGCGTCGAGAGCATCAGATCGTCTTTGGAGTATCTTCACAATTTCACGGCGTACAACGCCACCAAGTCCACCAAGACCGCCGAGACCGCCGAGTGCGTTGGATGCAGCCTGAGCAGAAGTGGCAGCAGCCAGTGCCTGGGATGCCTCTGCACTCTCTGCCGCTCTAATCACAGTAGACAGCGTGGTAGCTTGAGCAGCTGCGTTTTGAGGGTGCAGTGGGTACACGCGGGTGGTCACCGGTGGTCGTCCTTCGATCACGACTTCTTTGCCGTTCTCGACGAAGATGCATGGTGAAGTGACGCTTGCTGGGCGGCCATCGAAGTCGCGACCACAAGACGTTGGTGTTGCCGGATCCGCAAGAGCTTTCGCTGTGATAGAAGATGCTAGACTTGCAGCTTTCGAGCTTGCTCCCGATCCGCCCAATCCGCCCAATCCGCCCAGACCTCCCAGGCCACCGAAGAGACTTCCTGTATCAGGCAGCTGTGCGGCAGCAGTACCCGCGAGGAGAATGATGGATAGAGAGTGATACATGTTGGATGATTTTGATAAAAGAATGACTGGTTGCAGGTGCGTTCCTGACAATGAGCGAGTGACTTGGTGAGCTTGTGCTTAGAAGGATCCAGTAGCATAGAGGCTGCACCCGATATATAGGCTGATGCTGAGGAAGGGGCATGCCAGAGACGGCAATCTCGCTGTACCATTAGCATAGCTGCAGCACGTGTAAAGATGGGACCAACATCGATATGATCGTCGAAGACGTTGAGCATAACCATGTTAGTCAGACCAGACCTGTGAGAACCACATAGCAGAAATTACATGTACCGCCGTGTCTCGAGGCAGTTCCATTCCAGCACATTGACTGCTCTGCATGCCCCTGACTGGCTCACGATGCATGCATTGCCATCTGCCATAGGGGAATTTTTCCTGCGTCAGAACCCGGTCGCTGCCGTTATTGGCACTGTACGCGTGCGTGCAGCACTACGAGTATCGCTGCTGACTAGGCCGCTGCATTGTTAGCATACTTGACCTGTCTGAGCGTGTAATTCCGGCAAGCGAAGCGGCGCAAGATCCTCTCAAGATGATGGACTGCAGATCCTCTACAGGATCCACGTCTGTCGGGCTGCGGAGGCTGGTAGACGGATCTGTGCTCAACGCTGCGGACCACAAAGCACGCGGTCTTGGCAGCAGCGACCATGGACGCGTCCATGCCATCTCAAAGGTGCTCGTGCGCGTGTCGATGATCCTCCCTCTTACAGCGACATGTTGCCTGATTGTCGCCTGCAATTACTGATGGTGCTATGCTCCTCATTTCGACCTCGAACCGAAGCGGTCTCCGCCCGCTGTGAGCAACGCAGTTGTTGAGCTGCGCACGTGGGAACGACATCGCCACTATGAGCACGTATGCTTGTGGAAGGCCTGGGAATCGATGTCGACACGTGGATTGAAGAGGGGAATGTTGTTGCATGCATACGTAGGAGGGAGGAGGTAGCAGCAACGCGATGCGCAGCTGGAGGAAAGAGACGGTGGAGGGGGAGGGGGCAATTGGCGTCATTTTCGCGTCGGCAAGGATCGCACCTGCATCTCACATCTGCACCACAGAACGGCGAGCGTAGGAGGATTCATTCTTGTTGTTGATTATATCGACCTCGCAGACACGTCTCAATCAAGTAGAACTAGATCTAGTTCTACGCGTCATGCTCGTTCTGCCTAGCAAGAGGATGGTCTGGTCGAGTTGAGAAGGATGTCGATGTTTCATGCTCATCTCCAGAAGTCGCAGAATATCGTCCGAGAAACGAGCTGTGCATGTGGAACTGGGATCTCTAGAACTATGACCTTGCTGTAACGAACCATATGTCTCTT
Source organism: Exutisphaerella laricina CBS 326.52 (assembly GCA_000504385.2). Classification (NCBI taxonomy): domain Eukaryota; kingdom Fungi; phylum Ascomycota; class Dothideomycetes; order Mycosphaerellales; family Mycosphaerellaceae; genus Exutisphaerella; species Exutisphaerella laricina. Next base: position 242,104 of record KZ106746.1, read on the forward strand.
GAGTGTGCAGCTTTTCACACAAACGCTTGGAACAGTAGAAAGTGTTAGTTCTAGCTGGCGGGAGGCCTGTGGAAGCTATGCTGAGGTCTCGATACTTGAGCACCGAACAAAACTTCGCTTGATATCGTACTGTGGACTCCCAAGCTGTGAAATATTTGTAGATCCGCGCAATCGACTTTTTTTTGAGACCCTCGTCGTCGCTACCACTTTGGGTAAGTCATGTCGTCATCTTGGGCTTCGGTCTCCGGATCAGCTTCCATTTTTGCTTCACGATCTCTCAGTCTCGCGATAACAGCAATCGGAAGAATTTCGCACCAGCAGCTGTCGTGTGTGATCAGGTACTGAGGGTCTACCATTCGGATCAGTATGAGCTACGGTAGCCATCATGCTCACACCTTTCATCTTTACATGCTAACCACGTTTCCAGACGCCTTAGTCGAGACCGTTGTAGATGGCGGCTACTTGCCTGAGTTCCTGCTTCGGCAAGGCATCAGAAGTCAGCTACGAACAAGAATTGAGATGATCAAAGCCACCAGTCTGGCTGATAGCTACAGCACGAAAATGAAATATGTAGATCTTCTACGAAGTCGGCCCATTGCTATAGAGACCGCCGCAGCGAACGAGCAGCACTACGAGGTCGGCACCGGTATTCTGTCTGCTATGCTCGGCCCGAGAATGAAGTACAGTTCTTGTCTGTATCCAAAGGGATCCGAAACTCTGGCTCAAGCTGAGATCGCAATGCTGGAAAGCTATGTCGAGAAAGCACAAATCAAGGACGGCATGCGGATATTCGACCTGGGTTGTGGCTGGGGCTCGTTATCACTTTACCTAGCTGAGGTGCTGCCCAAGTCGAAGATCACGGCCTTCTCGAACTCAAGAACGCAGAAAGAACACATCGACGCGCAGGCCCAGCAGAAAGGCTTTGGCAACCTAGAAGTGGTCACCGGGGACATTGCTACGTACGACTTCCGCGGCACGCCGCTAGCAGCACAATTCGATCGCGTCCTCTCAATCGAACTGTTCGAGCACATGAAGAACTACGAACTCCTCCTCGCAAAAGTCGCCACCTTGCTCAAGCCGAGCGGGAAACTCTTCGTGCACTACTTTGCACACAAGAACTCACCGTACGACTTCGACAGCGGCTGGATGACAACACACTTCTTCACAGGAGGGACAATGCCGTCCGCAGATCTCCTACACTTTTTCCAAAGAGATCTCAAGCTAGAGAGGCAATGGTGGGTGAGCGGGAAGCACTATGCAAAGACTTGCGAGGACTGGTTGACCAAGATGAACAAGAGCAAGAAGGAGCTCTGGCCGCGTCTCGAGGAGACGTATGGGACGCAGGATACTGCCAAGTGGTTCTACCGATGGCAGGTGTTCTATCTGGCTTGTGCGGAGCTCTTTGCTTGGAATGGCGGTGAGGAATGGGGTGTGTGTCATTATCTGTTTGAGAAGCCCGCGATATCATAGCTGCCATAGCTGCCGTGGCTGCTAGCTGGGGGTACAGTGGCGCTTGTCCGCTCTCGGGGTTGGCACAGCAGTTTTGTTGGCGAGTCGGTACATTTTTAGAAGATAGACTCCTGCGCTCCAGACACGCATCGCATCAACGATATCTGCAGTCCTCGTGTATGCTTGCAAGATGGATCCGACAGTGGCGAAATACGCTTTGGCATTGCGAACACTCATGTCGTCAGATGCGTTGTCCATACATGTAGCATGCTGCATGCAATAGTACAGCGACAACGTCCTGTTGAACTGATACTGATACGCGCAAGAGAGCAAGGCTTCTTGCCGGGCCATATTCGTTCGTCGGGTGTTTGTTCGCAGCACGGAAGCTAGTTTCACCTTTACCATCAACAGAATTTCTGTCAGCGGCCATGATGATGATGATATTGATGATGATATTGATGATGATATTGATGATGATATTGATGATGATATTGATGATGA